>JAJJWW010010986.1:0-36682 GCA_023531295.1 Papaver armeniacum
AACGATTACTAAAAATAATTTGTAAGGTTTTAATAAAATTATAATTTATTGTTTTCTTTTGTGAATAAAAAACTTATTAGTCCCACATTATGGAGTTTCCACGTTTTAGTTGTTTTAAGAGACTATATAAGCATTTTAGTCCCACACCGGGGAGTTTTTCTTCTTAGTTGTATTTGTCAATTATATAAACAAATTCACTACTTTTGTAAAATCTATGGGAAAGGGGTTGCTCCATATTTGTAGAGGGACCCCTAATGGAAAATAGTTTATAGCCGTTTCTTAGCTGTCGCGATTTTCCTTAACGGTTTTTTCGGAGTTGCCAAGCTCAAGTTGAGCATCTACTACATATGCTAGTAAGAGGTGTAGTAGGGTGTTTTATCCGGAGATATCCGTCCCGTGAGGGCTATAGCATCACTCTTGAGTGTAGCCGAGCGCTAATGTCTTAAGGGCAACGTGTTGAACACGTGACTCACTGCTTTTTCCAAAGTTTTGCCTTATGTTGTTGTGAGATTTGGGAGCTCGTCCGCTTCATCAAATCGATCACTTCCACTATAAAGGAGCTAAGTATCAATAACTTTTGCTTATTTGATTTTTTCCTTGTTTTTGATTATTGCACCAACAATCTTAAGACATTAAAATTTGTAATAATCAAGAATGGTTGATTGGTTTGTGAATCATGGATGTTAATTATGGAGTGAAAAAAACAGAAAACGAATTTTTGGTCAGCTGTAGAGTTTCGAATTTATCTCTCAACCTAGAAGGAATTTCGATGAACCCTTTGACACAACGTAGTGGACATCCTGATAGTTACCCACGTAAAATTTCAGAATTTTTGGAGTTGTAAAAGTATTTTTTTGATATTTTACAAAACAGAGAAACGTTCCTGAAAAATTCCGACGGGCAGAATGTTTTGTTAACTAAAGTAGTTTTTATGGGGTAACCATGAGTTTTTTGATATGGTGGTTCAAACGAAGTTTGTAAATCTAGATATTATCTTCAAAACTCATATTTTATCTTCCGTTTCGAACTAAGGTTTCGAGATGTGGTGTATTAGGTGATTGGGAAATTACCATCTCCGTAGTCAGAGTATAAACGAAGATTGTGACATGAAACTCGAAAGGGACATGGCTAACAGGCGCATGTGGATGAACACAATTTTTCCAAAGTCTGACAAAGGTTGGAACATCAAACGCAACTCTAAGCGTAGTCTCTCTTAAGAAAGGTATGTTTCATAAACTCCGAATCTAGCATTACTTTAACTAAGGGTGATTTTTATGTGTGAAATCCTAGCCATACGGCATAGAATTGTAGGCAACATAAAACCTTAATTAGTAGATAGTTAATGCTATTTTAGTTGAAACAAACTAGTACGAAGTTCAAGTGGCATGATGTCGGAAGTTATTTTAATAACTAATGCGAGACACCAAGTAGGTGGATTCTGGAGCCACCAAGCATGTTTGCTGAACATGCAGACCCGCTCACCTCCTATCGAGGGATGAGGATATGTCGAGAAACTCTATATGAGTAACTCACCACGCACAGAGGTTGCATAAAAGGGAAAGGCTCGAGCGTAAGCTCATATATCGTAATATTCTCACATGAATAAAGTTTTCATGTTCCTGGCATATGCAAGAATCTTGTATCTTGTTCTGCTGTAGATGGTAAAAGACCTAAGATATTAATTGAATATGGCAAACTTGTCTGAATCTAAGGGCATGTGATTTTGAAGGAAACGTTATAAGACTTAAGGTCAATATAAGCTTAACTAAAAAAATTGATGTAAGTAGTTGATTCTTGTGTTTTCTTTTTGTGTGATTGAATGTTTTGAATGGTAGACATGGAACCGTAAACTTATATAAGTCAATGCATAAACCGGAAGCGTAGGCCGCATACCCAAATTTAGTTTGGATATTGAACACAAAAGAAAACACAAGAATCAACTATGCTATAAAACCTTTTAGCAAAATTGCTCAGAGTTATTCTAAGCCCTTAGAATTAATTCAGTTAGACCTAGTTGACATGAAATCAACCCAAACTAAGGTGGTAAAAGGTGTTTTTATAACTTTCATAGATGATTGTACGAGGTACTATCTTATATACTTACTTAGGGTAAAGCGATGACGCCCTAGAAGCCTTAAGAGTATAAACTTGAAATCGAAAGCAAAGTATATGTTACCACTAAAAGGGTTAGGTCCGAACATGATGGCAAGTATGAAATTCATATAGGAGAACTTTGCTTGTTAAATGGCATTATTGATGAGATCGCACCTCCTATTCACCGTAGTCTAATGGTATAGCTGACGTAAGAACAGAACAATTAAGGAGATGATTTATTCCATGTTGATTAAAGGATTAGCGACCAACTTGTGGGGGGGAGGTCGTCCTCTGATTTTGTTATATCCTGAATAGAGAGTAACCTTTAAAGGATTAGATAAAACTCCATATGTTTATGAAAGATGTACAACCTTCTTATGATACGTCAAAGTGTGGGGTGTTTAGATAAGATATCCTAGAGTACCCTATCGCATATAGTTTTTGGTTGTGAGTTCTCGCTTTTTCGCACTTTGGTGTAATACCATTATGGAATCTAGGGATGCTGATTTCTTTGAACATGTTTATTCTTAAACCTGTACCTCATTAGAGATGTGTTGTTAGTCCCCTAGATTTATTTTCAAATTGTCAGAACTTATCTTAAAGGAAGATGAAGATGGAGTAGAGTTGATCTTAGGAGAAGTAAAAGGATTAAAACTGAAACTTCTTATGGACTCGACTTCTTAATGCTTCAGCCTTAATCTGAGCTCCAGACTCGTAAAGAAGCCATAACATCTATTGAAATCCCATTATGGTAAGAAGCTTCATTTAGTGAAATGGACTCGACCGGTCGTAAACCGCGACTTGGGAGCTTGCTAGTTTACCTCGAGGGAGTAAGACCATGGGATGTAAATGAGTCGAAACGTTAGATATATGGAACTTGCGGAAAAATATTAGGTTAAGTTGGTAGCTAAAGGTTAGAACTAAAAGAAGGTGTAAATTTCTGATTCTTATTCACTTGTGACGGAGAATTACTTATGTTGAGATCTTAATTGATATTGCTGCCATAAACAACTCAGAGATACATCAGATGGATGTTAAGACAAATTTTCCTAAAACCGTGAATTAGATAAAGAAATTTACATAGATCAACCCCGAGGAATTTGTGGTGAAAGGTTATGAAGACAAAGTCTGTAAGTTGAACAAATCTTTGTATGGTTTTCAAATAAACACGTCAAACAATGACATGGAAAATTTGATCATGAGATAACTTAGTCTGGGATTTAAGTTAATAGAACTGACAAGTATATTTATAAAGTAACTTGTATGGATGCCCGTGTGATTGTATGCTTGTATGTTGAGATGTGAGATATGTTTATACTTGATACAAACATAGACGTGATTAAATCCACTAAAACCATGCCCGAACGATGAAACGTTGACTTGAAAGACTAAAGCTTTTGATGTAATCATAGGGATGAGGATTAAAAGATAATCAAACATTTATAGTCTTAGTCATTCTCATTATGTTGAATTTGTGTTAAGAGATACAATCGGGCCTGATTAGCAAGCCCGTGGTACTTCATACGATTCTTCTTGTAGACTCGAGAAAAATAAGGAAAATGGAGTATCTTAACTTGAATACTCAAGAGTTATAGGATGTCCGATGAATTTAATGAACCGTAAGAGTCCGGGTACATTGCCTATATTGTGAGTAAGTTAAGCAGATGTACTTGTAGTCCAGAGCAGAGAGCATTTGGATGCACTTAGTAGAGTATTATGGTACCTAAAATACTCTATTACCTTTTATTTGATTTATGAAAGGTATCTTGCTATCCATCGAGGGACTTCTATGATGCAACTGGATAGTTGACCCGTAGGAGTCTAAGTCTACATAGTGGACATGGTTTCACCTCTAGCATGAGGGTTTGTTTTTGAAGATTTCAAACAGACATATATTGCCTCAATCCATTATGGAATCTAAGAGTATTGCGTTAGATAAAGCACGAGAGGGGGCCGAGTGCCTAAGATGCTTTTTAGAAGACATTCCTCTCCGGCATAGGCCTCGTGCCAACTATATCTATGACATTGTGTTAGCTAAGCTTATAATAGCTAAAGCTAAAAATAACTAATCTCAATCGGCTGTTATTTCCATTGATTGGATAAAGTCCAAGGAGAATATCGCTAACCTTCTGACGAAAGGTTTATCCAAAGAGATAGTTAGAAATACATCGAGGGGATGGGGCTTAAGCTCATAAATTAAACTTGCCATGAAGGATACTCAACCTTGCTTGATCGGAGATCCCATGATCAAGGTTTCAGATGAGACAACTAATTTGTGTGGGTAAAGGTAAACACTATCAGAGAATTTCATTCTCCGTCCCTTCCCATGGCGTAGACGTGATAGTGGATCTGCATGTGAAGGATGACTTTTAAGAAGTCTTAATGAGTTTTATAGTTTCAATTTAAGATTGAAGTGGGTGTAGCAAGAATAACTCTTTATGGAAACTCACCTATTCGAATGAGGAAGTAGGGCCGCTTCCTATGAGAATATGAGCTTTGATTCTCTAGAGCATTCTGAGAAACAGGATATGTCCAGGGCCAAATTGGACAAAATGGCACTAGCTTGGCAAAGACCCTTGGAGATATCATCCGTGGTTTGTTATCGTCGAATTACATCAAATGCTAGCAGCTTCAAGACATAGTTCATTGCTCTCTAACAAGTAATTCCTAGAATATCTCACTAAGCAAAGGTTGCAAGACCTCATGGACACCTCACGCGCTAAAATGGTATTTCTGCGCTTTTTATGTGATTTTCGTTTTGATGGTTTTGGTATTGATCGGAACTTAGATCTAAGGGTCACTAAGTTCACTAGTTCATGATTTTTCACTTTGGTAGAAATGGAACCTTTAGTCTCACTTCATGAGAACTAAAGATGAAAGCTCTCTATACTATATGATTTTAGAAATCCATAGTATGATCTCTGGGTCATCACATCTGTTTTGTGAGGGAGATGACGTTGGAATGGCTAGTATGACTTCAACATGCACGATCCGTACGTCTGCTCGCCGCTCCGGTCGTGAGATCGATGGTTGATTTACCAAAATCTATCCGTGCTTTCGTGTTTATCGAGGTTTTCATTCATGTGGGGATTGTTGGAATAACGATTACTAAAAATAATTTGTAAGATTTTAATAAAATTATAATTTATTGTTTTCTTTTGTGAATGAAAAACTTATTAGTCCCACATTGTGGAGTTTCCACGTTTTAGTTGTTTTAAGAGACTATATAAGCATTTTAGTCCCACATCGAGAGTTTTTCTTCTTAAGTTGTATTTGTCAATTATATAAACAAATTCACTACTTTTGTAAAATCTATGGGAAAGGGGTTGCTCCATATTTTAGAGGGACCCCTAAGGAAGAACATTTTATAGCCGTTTCTTAAGCGTTGCGATTTTCCTTGACGGTTTTTTCGGAGTCGCCAAGCTCAAGTTGAGCATCTACTACATATGCTAGTAGTAGGTGTAGTAGGGTGTTTTATCATGGAGATATCCGTCTCCGTGAGGGCTATAGCATCACTCTTGAGTGTAGTCGGGAGCTAATGTCTTAAGGGCAATGTGTTGAACACGTGACTCACTCTGTTTTTCCAATGTTTGCCTTGTTACATTGCCAAGGAGATTGGGAGCTCGTCTGTTTCATCAAATCGATCACTTCCACTATAAAGGAGCTAAGTATCATACTTTTGCTTATTTGATTTTTTCCTTTGTTTTTGATTATTGCACCCAACAATCTCCCCAAATCAAGTCCCATGTCTACCGACTTGGTAGAATCTCACGACTAAATCATGACCATCCAAACCGTGTACAGTATTGTACCACTTCTCTATAACCGTATGCATATGCCATATGAATTTAGAAACATAATGCAAGTATTATGTATATATAATATACTAGTAAAAACAATGCAAGTGGTGTGTGCAAAGAGTGTCAACGAAGTATTCGTGGTACTTTACCCGAAGGGCGCGAGGATTGAGAGTGATTAGCGTCGCTTTTGTTCGCCAACACCATGGTTATCTATCAAGTAGCCTCGATTGGCCGTTCGGGTCCAACAATCGATAATACTCGGTATAATAAATTCCACGGTGACTTGGTTCGTGATGTAATTGCGGATATTTGTTTCAAGGCTGGTGTACCTACCTCTTGTAGGGTGAAAACGGTTTCGCCAATTTTGGTAATTTTTGGTGTGTGGGTGAGAAACAAATTTAAACCCTACACAATGTAACATGTAGCTGGATTACTTTTTGATTCAAGAGATCAATCTGTATGATCCTGGCCTAAACCAAGAAATGGTCGTTCCGAGGCTTGCTTCGGTCACAAAGTGAAGTAGAAGGGGTTGGTCTTAGGGAGGAAGCGAAGAAAGTGTTGAGACCGAGAATAGTTGATTACGGAAGTGTGGGTGTTTCGTGTGGCTTGTATCAGAAAGTTGAGCAGAGCTAGCTGAATGGAAAGCTATCAGATGATTTACGGATGTTGTATTGTTCTTCGTAACAAAAATTATTGTTTGGTGGAAAATATATAGGTGAGACCTATTTATACAAGTCGCAACAAACGTACCTTGTCTCTTAGCAAGTGGAAACGATTGAGTGGTGGAAAAAGGGAGTAGCAGTAACGCATGGAATTTATGTTTCCATAATGAAGGATACGTTTACACCATTACTTCTTGCCATTACTAACCAGCCCCGCTTTATGACACTTTTACGATATCGGCATTTCGCACGTCGCACAATGTAAACCGCCGCACCAATACCACCGATGAGTATCCCCGGCTTGTGTCGTGTTTTGGTGTCTCGAAGTTTTTTCGTGGAAAACATGTAGCACTTTGCTACGTGTGTCAAGTTTAAAATTGATAGGCTTGCCATAGTGTAAATAGCATATGTGATGTTAGGCTCGTTTTGGCTAGTCGCCTAAAACCTCTCACCCGGTGAACGGCCTCGGTGGCGAATTCCGATGGCGAGATTACATCTCATGAGGAAGAGTGGCCATTGATTATGGCCGCATCTTGTTGTATAAGCGGGCAGTGGTGCCATTGGCATAGTAGCGCCAGTGGAGCCTTGGCATAACGGCATGCTAGTGGCATGCCGAAGTGGCGTATTGGCATGCTAGTAGTCGTGGCATGGTGGCATGCCAGTGGGCCGTGGCATAGTGACATGCTAGTAGCTCGTGGCATAGCGAGCATGCTAGGTAGTTGTGTCATGGTGGCATGCCGAGTAGACGTGGCATGGCGGCATGCCGGCTTCGTGGCATAGCGGCATGCTGATTCGCCGTGGCATGGTGGCATGCCAATGGCCGTAGGCATAGCGACATGCTAGTAGGCGTGGCATGGTGGCATGCCGCGTAGCCGAGGCTCTAGCGACATGCTAGTAGTCTGTGTCATGGTGTCATGCCGATGGCCGGTGGCATGGTGGCATTCCAAATGTGGCAGTGGCATAGCGACATGCTAGTAGTCGTGGCATGGTGGCATGCTAGTGGTCGTGGCCTAGTGACATGCTAGTAGTCGTGGCATGGTGGCATGCCGGTGTCGATGGTGTGTAGCATGTCCAAAGTTTAAGATTTGGTTCCGTGACTAAAGTTAAGGCTTGGCGGCGTGGCCAAGGCTAGTGGCTTGGCAAGATGGCTGGGTCAGAGGCTTGACGCCGTGGGCCAATTTAGGGTTTGATGCCGCGACCAAAGTTTAGGTTTGGCGGCATGGTCGCTCAAAAAGTTGCCACAAGCCTCGTTAGTTTGGTGGCGAACTTGGATGAGCGAGATTACATCTCGGGAGGAAAGGTGGCCGTCGATCATGGCTACCTTTAATTGGCGAGTGGCGCCTTTAACTTGCTCTAGCGGCATTGCGGCATGGGCGGCATGGCTCGTGCATGTCCTTCGGCGCGATTGCTAGTGCGCGGTTGCCATAACTCAGTTGAAATTTTGGCACATTGGTGTGGAAATCTTGCCTAAATTAGGGTTTAGCTTGTCGAAACCCTAATTAGTGTATATCGCACATCGCATGGGGTGAGTGGCCATGTTTGGAGCATTTGGCATGTGCATACTGGCATGTTTACCTCGGTATGTGCGTTTGGCATGTTTGGCATGCTTCTTGGCATGTCGGTGCGTTTTGGGAAGCTAATTGGCTTTGCGGCCATACGCGCGCGGTTTCCTTCTCTCTCCGACACGCGTGGCGAGTTTAAAGTAACTCGGTTTGGTTAATGTAAGAGGAGTCGGCTAGGCACGGGCGTGGCTACACTTCACGTGGAGTGTGGCGGATTTAAAGCGACTGATTGGTCGATGGGAAGTGGGGCCATGAAGCTAGGGCATGGCCACGCTTCCGATGTCAGCCGTGGCAGATTTAATCGCCTAGTTTGGCTAAGCATAGTTTTTCGACCAATGGGGTCTAGTGTACTGCGTGCTGGCACGAAACCCAAATTTTGCAAATTAGTCGGGTTTATGAGCTTTTTGTGAGTTATCACAATAGTTGGTCTGGATTTTTGTATGTCTGCACAAAAATCCTTATCTAAAAATGCGGTGTGCCTTCCATCTGAAAGCATTTTGTACGATGGCCTTAACTTTGGTACTTGGAGGTTCATGCTACTCCGCTACGAGTGAACATAAATCCGTCATGCCATACCGATATTAAGGGTTCTGCCGGGGAACATAAGACAAGAAAGTACTCAGTGAGTCTTGTATTGGCGAGGTGCCGAAATTTACAGAGTGTTTGGGATGGTTGCTACATTCGCTAGTCTGGATAAATTTCGTTTAAATATATTGAATGGCTCAATAAATATGTCGGTGGAGAGGTTAGCACTCACGACACTCTGTTTTCTTGCGAGAGTGACGTCGGTGCAAGGTTTTACGATTTTAACTCTAAGCTAAAAACCACAATCAACATTAAGTCCCCTGCTAGCACGTAACGCTGGCATTGTCATGGGTAAGCATGAGATGATGACGAAAAGAGTAAAATCAAAAGAGAAAGACGTGAATACATTTCCAAGGAAATTCAACTAACCTTGGTGGAAGGCATGAGGAATTCGTGATCCTTGTGTTGGCTGCTTTTGCTTAAATTCGTCTTGGCCATGGGATGTTGGCACCAGGCGCGGCATCTTTGGATACTGGTTAAGGAATGGTTCATAGCACTCGCGGGCTAGGGCATTGGCTAGGACGCGGTTGGATTTGGCATGGGTTGCGATGGCACTTGTCGGTAGTGGAAAAGTTGGCGCGAGATGGGCGCGAGTGCATCGACTATCGAAGCGAGAGAGGCTAGCGTCGGGAGGATGCAAGCTCGTTGGTGCTAGAGGCGTGGAGCCGTTGGCGTTTCGGCTTGGCTTGGCTTGGTCGTGACGCTGCCGACTTGGCTTGGCTTGATCGTGGAGCCGTTGGCGCCGCTGGCTTGGCCGTTGAGCGGTGAAGATGGAGCTCATGGAGCGTCGCTTTGGGACGCGGACCATGGCGCCCCAGCTTGGATGCGGCATGTTGGCGTCGTGGAGCTTTTCCAGCGCGGGTCTGGTGCTTTTTCGAGTGTATAACCCAAATAGAAACCTTCCTCCATTCAAACTCCCAAAAGTATTGTGCCTATAAAAGGTCTTTACCCAGAGACTCTTAATCTCGTAGCGGTGATTTTGTTCTCACATCTTGGAGCTAAGCGGCAAAGCGGTAACAACACGGCGGGCAGCGTATTTCAGGTATGTATTCTAGCGTTCCTTCTTTGTTCTTCTGTTTTGATGTAAACCTGACCATAGGCATGACTTCCACAAATATTTTGATATGAATAACTCCTCTTCGCGCCGGCGATATTATATTAGGGTTGATATAACGTGAATAGAAACGAAACCAATTAAGGAAATGCTAGGTAATTGTTTGAGTGCGGACAACTATATTCGATCTTTCCATAGAAGACCTAGTTGTTAGGTTTCCCTTTGTTCATGAGTGCAACTCCCGAGGCAAAGGCATGATTTGGCGAGAGCATGGCTCCGGAAGTGGTGTTAAATGGTTTTGACCAAGAGCATTTTCAGGCATCACACATATCCCATCAAGCAAGCATCATTTCCCATTCTTTGGCCGTGAGTACCATGGCATGTGGCCAAGAAAAAAATCTTCATAGAAATTCGTTGTTGGCTCTTGATTATTGTACCCGAGATCCTAACAAAATCTCCATGCATGTTTTTCTTCAAAGTAGTAACTCTTGTCTTGCTTTGTTGTAGTTACCTAAAAGTGGGAATAATATAGAAATTTTGTTAAGATGTCACCTAAAAACATTTCGCCGTCGCATCGAGAAGTGCTAACAACTCCAAGCCGGCTCACGAGATGATGAATTTTTTACAAAGTCTTCTTCGCCTAGGAAAACCCATCCCAAGTATGTGGCGATCCTTTCCTAGACTCGGAGAAAAATGAAGGAAAGGTCCCGGTCGGCTTCGGCAGAGCGTGTAATGGTTTTGGCATGTTTGCTTGGCATGTCTGGTATGTTTTTGGGAAGCCAATTGGCTTTGCGGCCATCTGGAGCGGTTTCCTTCTCTTCAACACTGTGGCGAGTTTAAAGTAACCTGGTTTGGTTAATGTAAGAGGGTCATCCAGGCCTGGGCGTGGCTGCACTTCTATGTGAGTGTGGCGGATTTAAAGCGACCTGATTGGTTGATGGGAAGTGGGGTCGTCAAGCTAGGGCGTGGCCGCACTTCCAGTGCATTGTAGCGGATTTAATCACTTTAGTTTGTCTAAGCATAGTTTTTTCGACCAATGGGGTTCAGTGTACATGCGCGGGCGCGAAACCCTAATTTTGCAAATTAGTCGGGTTTATGAGATTTTTGTGAGTTATCACAATAGTTGGCTCGGATTTTTGTATGCTCGCCACAAAATCCTCATCTACGTAATGCAAGTGTGCCTTCCGTGTGAGCATTTCGTGCGATGGCCTTAACTTTGGTACTTGGAGGTTCATGCTACTCCACATGCGAGTGAACATAAATCCGTCATGCCATACCGATATTGAGGGTTCTTCCGGGAACATAGCATAGGAAAGTACTCAATGAGTCTTGTATTGGCGAGGTGCCTCAATTCATGCAGTGTTTGGGATGGTTGCTACATTCGCCGGTCCTGGATAAATTTCATGTAAATATATCGAATGGCTCAATAAATATGCCGGTGGAGAGGTTAGCACTCACGGCACCGTTTTACGTAGTGATGTCGGGTGCAAGGTTTTACGATTTTAAGCCTAAGCTAAAAATCACCATCAACACCGCATGCAAAGAAGTTGTTTTGGGATTTTTGTCGATAGCAACAAGGATTTATGTCCTACTCGACATCCTCGTTCTCAACTCGGGAAAATGGTCAAAATGTGTGTATGGATGTCATAGGTGTGTCATCCTTCATCGGTTATGAGGTTCGTGATTTCATTCCAGTGCTAAGCCATTTCGAAAGCAATTTTATGTAAACATACTAAATACTTGGAGAATGTGTTTCACATGGCTATGGTTTGGGTGTTTTAGCTTTCACTACTTTGGGAGCTTAGTGAGGATATTGTTGTTTTTTAAGCGTTTGAAGAATTGTTTAGTTAGTAATGTGTCATGTGGCAGCCCTAATAAAATCGGGGTTGTACTTATCTATTCTCTAGGCACCCTTATCTTTCCTTATCTTTTGTTCTTTTAGCCATTAGAATTCCTACACGTGTCGTGTAAGGATTGTTTTTGTTTCATTGGTTTTTGCACTATTAATGGTGTAGGAAGGGGGTTTGTGTTTTCTTAAGCATTTATTGAATAAGAACTTTGTTCTGTTTGATTTTTCCAAATCGAGTTACTTTTCCGATTCAATCGTTGTTCAATTTGTTCATTATAGAACAATTGGCATCGAATCGATCCGATCCTACCACCATGGGAGGACAAGGAGCTCAAACTACTAAGGATTTAATAAGGATACTCGAAGAAGCAACAAACCCGGATAGATAAAGTTAATCAAGATGTGTTGGATATGAAGGAACAACTCAATCAAGTTCTTATACAATTGAAGAATTTAAATAACAAAAGAGTAATAATGAGGAATCATTTCTTTGCACAGAGAAGGAAGTACTGATGCAGTAATTAATCGTGTGACGGAGAATCTAATTTCAACTACAATCGATTTCTAATCTAGACTTTCCCAATTCGATGGATCTAATCCAAAAAGGGTGGGCTCGAAGTGTGATAGATTTTCTCCTCCACAACATCGGAGAAGAGACTCAAGGTGTATGGCGGCGATGCACATGGATGGCAAGGCCGAGAGGTGGATTTCTAACTTACAAACTTATAGATCTATCTCATGTTGGTTTGAATTAGGCCCGAACATGTTTGTTGCTTTTTGAAAACCCATCGAATGATAATGTTATTGGATCATACCACCACCGGTGGATGAATTTTTGATGAATTTGAAATTGCTCGATCCTTAATGATGAGCCTTCATCCCGAGTTCCCAGAGCTACTATGTAATGAGTTTCATTGGGGATCTTAAAGAGGAGATACAACACAATGTCCTAATGTTTCACCCTACTACTCTCATGCGAACTTTTACTCTAGCAAGGTTGCAAGAGCAACCTTACTCCACCAACAAAAACCGTCAAAACCCACCCAATTTTTTTTTTCAAATTCATTTTCCATGGCCAAACCATCTTATCAGGTCTAATGTCCTCCAAAACCACTCACCCTCCCCTCCACAACTCTTAAACCACCACCACTGCTGCCTAAGACAATACCCACCCACCCTCCCATTAAAAGACTCACTCCTGAGCAGCTCAAGATCAGAAAGGCTCAAGGTTTGTGCTACAATTGCGATGAGGTGTATCGACAGGGTCATGTTTGCAAAACACAACAACTATTTTGGATAGTTGCAGAAGGGGACAATCTTTGAGGCTACTTAAGAAGATGACATGTTCCATGTGAAGAAGAGAAATGACTCACCAATTGAGAGTGACATGGAAATTTCACTTCATGCTCTTCTTCCAGTGTAGAAGGAGATACTATTAGAGTTCTGGTATCCTTCACAAACACCATGTCTCTATCTTAATTGATGTTGACCGGGTACCAATAGCTTTATAGACTTCTTCTTTGGCTAACAACTCAATCGCAAGACTACTAACACTACGGGACAAGGGGTGGAAAGTGGGATCAAACTTTCAGCCCGGCATGTACAAGTCACTCCAATAGGCAATGCAAGGACACACTTTCTATGGTGATCTTAGAATACTTTGGGTGGCTGTGATATAGTATTGGGGGTCAGATAGCTCAAGACAATTTGATAATGTTATGTTTAACTTCACTACTTTGAGTATTTCTTTTTTTGCATCGGGTGTTGAGATTACTCTCAACAGTTACTTCACAACCTCATAGTCTTAGTAGATCAGCAGCAACAAGGGTATCCATAAATTCTTTCAAACTAACACTCATGGTGTTTGTGCTCAACTATCCTCTATTCAGACACACCCATTATTGCATCCCATTCTCCCGAGATTACTTCATTACTACATGAATTTCGTGGATGTTTTTGCCACCCACTACATTACCACCTCACGGGTCTTGATCACACTATTACTTTACAACCCAATTCAACACTTATCAATCAAAGACCTTATAAATGCCCTTATGCACAAAAGAGTGTGATTGAGGACTTAGTCCAGGATATGTTGCAACAAGGCATCATCCAACCAAGTCATAGCCCTTTTTCCTCTCCAATTTTATTGGTCAAGAAGAAGGACAATAGTTGTAGATTTTGTGTTGATTATAGAAGATTAAATGACATTACCATTAAGGATAAGTTTCAATCCCTATAATTGATGAGTTCTTTGGATGAGTTACATGGTTCTAGAGTTTTCACCAAAAATTGAACTCGGATCAGGATACCACCAAATCTAATATTTCCCTGATATACCCAAAACAACATTCCGATCACACCAAGGTCACTATGAGTTCCTTGTTATGCGCTTTTGGCCTCACCAATGCCCCCGCCACCTTTCAAGCCCTCATGAATGACATTTTCAGCCATTCCTAAGGAAATTTGTGTTGGTGTTTTTGGATAATATACTTGTTTATAGTCCCGACATGGAATCCCATTTAATTCATCTCCAACAAGTGCTCTATTTTTAAGACAACATCAATTGCATGCCAAGTTTGTCCAAATGTTGTTTTGCTCAAACTGAATTGGAATATTTCACACATTATCATCACATCTAAAGGTGTTGTAGCTGACCCTCGCCAAGATAAGATGCATGACTTCTCAGCCAACTCCAACAACCATCAAGGCATTAAGAGGGTTTTGGTTTAATCAAGCTACTACTGAGAAAAATTTGTCCAAGGCTATGGCAACATTAGCAAGTCATTAATCAACTCCTTAAGAAGAATGTTTTTCAATGGACTCCTTTGATAAGCCTTCAACAAACTTAAAATGGCAATGACATCTACTCCTGATACGGCACTTCGCACTTCTCAAAGAAATTCATCTTAGAGACAACATGCTTACGATAATATAATTGGTGATGTTGATGCAAGAAAATGGACCAATTCCTTCCATAGTAATCATTGGGTCCCAGGCTCATGGGATTGTCAACTTTATGAGAAGGAACTTATGGCATTGGGATCAAGAATTACTAAATGGAGACATTATCTACAAGGGCATCATTTTACTATCAAGACTGATAATGAAAACTTAAAATTCTTTTTAGAACAGAGAATAACTACAGTGGTCAGCAACGAAATGGTCGATGAAGCTATTAGGATTTACTTATGACATCCAATAAAAAAGGGAATAGACAACAAGGTAGTTGATGCTTTATCAAGAAGATCCACTCGCAGACTTCCTCCAAGCCATCACTCTCTCCAAACCTATATGGATGCAAGAAGTCATTAGTAGCTATGTTAATGATTCCAAGGCACAACAATTGATTTCTCGCCTTACTCTCACCTCTACCATGCCTAACTACACCTACATTGATGAGGTCATCAGTACAAACTGTGACCGTACATTGGCACTGGTATCAATGTTAAATCTTCTATTTTGTCTTCCTATATTCATCAACCACGGAGGCCACTCGGAATACAAGCAACATAAATAATTGTACAAACTACATTTTTTGGCCAAAAAGTAAACAAGATATCATCTCCATGGTCAGTTTAGATGTATGCCAAAGAAATAAGCATGAGCACACCCCCCTCGTCTGTCTTCTACAAACCACTCGCCACCCTCGATCAAGCTTAAGATCATATATCCATGGATTCATCAAGGTCTTCCCCGTAGTGAGCACAAGGATGTTATTCTAGTAGTGGTTTACATACTCACTAAGAAACATTTTTATTTCCCTCAAACACCTTTACACCGGCATTTTCAAATAGCTAAAGCATTTCTTCATAACATCTTTCGGGGATCGCATGGCTTACCTCCGTTTCCATCATCTTCGACAGTAGACAAGATATTCATCAGTAACTTTTTGGCAGATCTCTTTCACCATTGGGTACATCTCTCAAGTTGAGTACCGCCTATCACCCTCAAACGATGGCCAAAAGAGAGGGGTCAATGCTCTGGGCATGGAGAACCACCTGGAGGAAGTAGACAGGTTTTCAACCCAAGAAAGGTGGTCCCAATAGCCTGCACTTCGTAACGTGGTGGGCACAATACTAGCTATCATCAGGAATAAGATGTCCCATTTTAAATCTCTATGGTTATGATGCTCCCCACTTGGATTTCCTTCAACCACAATCACTGTAGCTGCGCTGAGGACGGATTCACCAAAGGTCTGCCATGGGCCGGTACTCTCAAGGACCTCATGTATCATTGTACATGCCAAACGGTTTTTTATCAATTAAAAGAGGATCGATACATCCTTTCAAGTAGAGATTTTGGCTTACCTCAAGTTACAACCCTACATGGCAAGCCTTATCTCTCCAACTTTTAAACTCTCACGAATATTATGGCCCTTTCCCCGTCATCGTCAAAGTTGCTCATTAGGCCTACAAGTTGTACTTTCCCTCCTTCCTTCCTAATGTGGCACATCCTGCTGTGCATGGCCTACTTGAAATTAGAAGATTGATCATTGTATTCATCTCAACCCCCTATTGTAGACCATGACTCATCATTTTTCAAATGGATTTATCCCTTACAGGGTGATAGCGCATTAAATATAGGATTTTACGCTTTGACTCTGAACTAAAAAAAAACACCATCAACATTAAGGTTGTTAATTTTATATGCTTTTAATTACCAAAGAATTAAAATGCATTTCTCCTGAAAATAAAAATTCGTAATGCATTTACTAATTTGAGATTTTCAGTAGGATTTCGGTTAATTTTGGACATTTCTTTGGAATTAAGAAAAACCGATTTGGAACATATCGATATCTTAAGAAATATTTTGGTTTTGGAATTCCTCCTTGGTGTCCAAACCTTCGTCTATAAATACCCAAGTTTGCATTTCAATCAAACTATCCTAAGAGCCAAAGAAACTACCTGTTGTGTCGGCATCTAGTGGAGCCGTCTATTCGAGAGGAAAGTGCACCCTAATTAGGTTAAAATTTACGATCATCTTAAAGACTTCTTGGGATCAAGAAGCTTTACGAAGTACCATTGGTGGGAAATGATAATGAAGTATTATTAGTTAACGATTTGATTTGATTGACTAGTGGGTTTTTGAATTTTGGGATTGCACCTAATTGTTTATTCTTGAGAATCTTTCTTCGATATAAGATTCACTCAAACTAGATCGGCGATCGACGTGGATCTTTAGAACCCGCTTTGTAGATCTAAAGACATATTGTGACAATCCATTGTTACAAGGGATCGTCATGTGTGATTGATCACAAGAGATTCAAGTTGTTGTGTGTAAGTGTTTATTAAAGATTTAAGATTTGAAGACGAAGAAGATTATTTGGGTTCATAATCTTTGTGTACATAAAACTTAATCGGTCGATCCAACTATAACTCCGCTTATCTTGATAGATTTGATTGATTAGCCACGTAGATCTATCAGTATTTAGCATCTTGATCAGATCTTATTATTGATTGCATCTAAACTCTTCTACTTTGGTAGTTGTTGGATAGATTGATCTAAACCCACAAAGGAGTTTATTGATTAAAATGTAAGTGCCTTTGTCTAACTCATATCAACGTAGATTGAAAAGAGTTGTTACCGAAAATATTTGTTGTTCCTTTAGTGTTTGGAATACGAACCAGTGAATTGTTCCAGATGCGCGTACTTATTGGAATGTCCGAAGCTGCTGGGACATGTAAGAAACTAGGTGAACTATAGGTTTAGTTGCTTGGTCTCATTTATACGGTTGGTTTGATTTTTTTAAGGGGCCGCTTAATTCTCGAGAGTATTCAATTCTAGACTAGTCCTGGGTTTTTCATTTGCGGTTTCCTCGTTAACAAAAATCTTGTTGTGTCATTTACTTTTGTTTTCCACAATTATAATTGTTGTTATAATTCAAAGTAAATTACACAAACGTTAACTCTGATTATTTGATAGTGATCATATAGAGTTTGGTTAAGTCTCGAACCTATTATCAAGTAATCACACTTTGATTGTTGTATTGGTTTGATCTCGTATCCATAGACGATCACACAAAGTGTGAATACCGGTTTGTTTTATTGTCTCGATCAGTCCAAAGACATTACTTTCCCGGTAAGAGGACTTATAGGTGGAAAAGTTTTAAAATTGTGGTATTTTTGGGTACCTCGTCTTTTCAACCATGTTGGCTCAATAGTAGTTAACCGGAGGTTAGCTATATGAACACTCATATCAAACTTATTCATCTTAACCATAACTAGTTCAAATGACTCAAATGAAACTAGTTTAAGAGTTGTTCAATTGCTATATTCTCATGAAGTATACAAGAACACAATTGAAGCAAAACTGCTTGATTCACTCCGAATCAATTCATGAACATTATAGCAAGGTTTGTAAAGAATACATTCCTTAATATATAAATGTATTAGTTCATGAACAAACCCATTTTAGAATTTTAAGCACTCAAGTATGCAAACGTGTACGCATACTTAAGTAGACGGTATGAGTATGGGTTCATTAAGATAAGCGAACGTGTACGATACCTTAGTACACTTCAAAACCTAGCAGAAATTCCCCGGACCTATACCTCAAGCAAGTATGCTATTGGGTATGTGTACTTAGTACACGGAATTTCACAACTACAAGTATGCATATGGGTATGCATACTTTAGTTTCAGTCATGGATCATATACATGCAAGAATGCACACTATGTTTATAATCCAATAGTTTAAACTCTTATTTCAATCATTGAACTTTCTTAGAGGATGACAATAGCCGTTTTCACACACTATTAGCATCAAAGCAATTTTCAAGTTATCGAAATAATCATAACGAAACATTCAAGTCTACAACAAATGATTGTATCACACAAACCATGTAAGATGTTACTCGACGATTTTTACATGATCATCTTTTGACTTTCTTCATGAATATAAGATGAACCATGTTGAAGCGAAAGCTTACCAACACATATTTCGAGAAATATGTAAGCGAGTTAATCTCAGCCTGAAATCTCAAATGTGTATAATCGACAACTATATACTACAACTTATGTCTCAATATAGGAGATAGAGTAGAAATAAACTTTCCACGTGATAGATGAGTTTTGGTCTCACATACCTTTTGTTGATGAAGTTCCACAAGATCTCTTTAGTAGTTCTTAAATGTCTTTTTATTGATGAATGCGGGGTGAAGTCTAACGCTCAACTACACAATCTATTCTAGTCCGAGACATTACTATAAGTAGACTAGAAATCAAGACTTATAGTTTTGATCACTAACATTGACAAACAAGCTTGAGATAATAACGCTGCGAAGTTCGACCGAGCAAAGTGCTCTAACGATCTCCCCCTTTGTCAATTTTAGTGACAAAACTATCAATACATATGGATTACAAAATAAATAAACTTTGTAGCTTCTCATCCAAATGCTTGATTTCCTTGGTTCTTCAACATTACTCGAAATCTTCGTCACTTTCAAGTACTACAATGATTCCAAATGTGTTCAACTCAGCATCATAGTTGTTGAAGATCCGTAGCAATAACAATGAGAAAACAGTTGCTCTCAATCATTGTTATACAGTGTCATAGTATCATTACACATCATCAAAGTTCAATTGTATCACAACTTTGACAATAATACTATGGTGATATGTATCACTCCCCCTTAGTCAATACTTCATCTCACAATGAAAACCACTCCCCCCTTACATAATGATCCGTGAACCATATGTATATGTAGTGTGAACTACACATTAATTCTCCCCTTTTTGTCAATAAAAATTGATAAAGGTACGAAAATTAGTGGGATCTGTTGAGCATTTGCTCGGTCAAACTCCCCGCATGCTATCTCAAGCATGTTTGTCCCATTAGTGATCAAACTATAGGTCTTGATTTCTAGTTTACTTATGACTAAGTCTCGGTGTATGATAGTTAAGTATAGTTGATCTCCAGACTCCATGGCGATTATCTTACAAAAATGAAGAACTACTCGAGGAACCAGTGGAAATTCATCCGACTAAAAGGTATGTGGAGACTTGAACTCATCTATCACTCAAAAGTATATTCTATTTCCTACTATTGAGACAATAGGGCGTATAAGTATGATAGTTTTCATACATACACATTTGCTATTTCGAGTGAGTTTACTCCGCCTATCTTTTTCTCGAAATATGTGTTGGTAAGCTTTCGCTTTTAACCACATTTCATCTTTACCCGTGAAGAAAGTCATGATGACGTTTCAATCTTGAAAATAGCTTTGATGACGATAGTCGTGAATAACCATTGTTATAACATTATAGAAGAATGTTTCAATGATTGAAATGGAGAGTTGAGATTACCATCTATGGATATAAGCATATATAGTGTGTTCGCACATTAGTGTATAAATCCATTTACCGGAAACCAAGTGCGTGCATATGTGTGCATGCGGTATTGGTAAAGGAGACGGTTGGGTACCAACGTACGTCGATATCGTTAAGTTTCCAACCGAAAAATTCTACCGAGTTTGTAGTTTGAAAACTATAAAAAAAACCAGTCACCTAGTAATGGCATCTACGGTAGTTTTCGAACCTGAAAATTTATGATGAGTTTGTAAACTCAAATCCGGTAGCTAATGCACGCATACCCGCACGCGCATCCAAGCTGGTTATTTCTCAAATCGGTAGTTCATGAACTTAAATAATAAATTATAAGGAATGCAATCTTTGCAAAACCGTGGTATATTGTTAATGAATTGATTCAAATGAATCAAACCGATTTTGTTTCAATTGTCTATAAATAAAGACCTAAGCAATTGAACAACTCTTCAACTAGTTCTTATAAGTCATTTGAACTAGTTATGAGAAAGATGAATACAGTTAATGTAGTGATCTACACTACAAACAAAGAAATTAGGGGTTCAATCTACGGGATCTACGCTATAGAGATTGGGATAAACCTCAGAGAGGCAGAGATAAACTCAAAAAAATTCTATTTCTCAACTTGTTTAGGGTTACAGAGAAAGACTAAAAGTGGCGTGTTCTCAACACACGAGCCAAACACACGCTGGGAATATAATAACTAAATCTGACTCACTTAAATACTAATGGAACACCCATAATGGTAGTCTACTATTAGCAAGAGAGGGACATGACAAATGCCGTCCCCTACAGCGCATTCTTGCCCTCAAGAATGAATTTAGGGAAGGAGGACTTGATGAAAGTAGTGTCTTCCCAAGAAGTATCACCATCGATTGTATGGAGACCATCAGACCGCACTTTGGAATATGTTGACAGCCTTTGACAATAACTCGAGAATTCAAAACTTTAACAGGCTTGACTTTAAACAAACGTTCTTTGTCCATGTTGGGAAGCAATGTCTGTGGTAATAGTTCTTGGCCAAGCATCTTCTTTAACTGCGATACATGAAAGACGAGGTGGATCCGAGAAGAAGCTGGTAATTGGAGTCGATAAGCAACAACTCCAATTCTTTCCAAAACTTTGTAAGGTCCAAAACATTTTGCTGCAAGTTTGAGATTCTTGCGTAGCTGGACAGAAGTTTGTCTATATGGCTGAAGACGTATATATACCTAATCACCAACCATAAATGACCTCTCAACCCTGCCCTTGTCAGCCTATTGTTTAATGCGATATTGAGAAATCAAGAGGTTTCAGCCCAATACTACATCATGATCTCTTTGGTGCAGATAATCTTCAACTAATGGATTGATGATGCCTCCAGTGTGACATAGCCCAAACTACGGTGGGAGTAGCCACAGAGAGCTTGGAACAGTGGAGTTTCAGCTAGTGTGGTATGACGGTGAAACCACCACTCAAAGAAGTGACAACCATGAAGCCTACTTTACTGGTCTGTAACTACACATACAACGTAAATACGACTCTAGACAAGCATTTACGTTCCGTTTGGCTGTAAAATGCAGGGTGATACCTTAGATGCTCAAATGGAGGGAGGTACCCACTGCCTGGAATAATACCCGCCAAAACCCACCGGGAGAAACACAACATCTCTGTCTAAAAATGGTTGCAGGAATACCATGCAACTTGAGGATTGTGTTGATGAAGAGTTTTGCTATAGTTTGCGCTGTGTAAGGGTGACTCAATGCGATAAAATGAGAATACTTAGTAAATCGATCAACAATTACCATAATTACGTCTCGGCCTTCGGATTTCGGCAACCCAGAAATGAAATCCATGCTAAGGTGTTTCCAGGCTTGGTCATGTACAGGTAGAGGTTGTAGGAGCCCTGCAGGTAGCTTGTGTTCTACCTTATGTTGTTGGCAGATGTCGCAGGTCTGGATAAAATACATTAAGTCTCGCTTCATGCCAGGCCAATGAAAATAAGTCTTCGCTCTTTGGTAGCTGGCTTGCATTCCAGAATGCCCTCTGATGGCTGAAGAGTGAACAGCTGCCAGAATTTTCTGTCGAACATTACCAGCTGGACCAATGTAAATCCTACCTTGCAACTTAAGATTGTCGTTAGTATAATATATATCCTTTAGCATTCATGGGGGAGACTGTAAGTTTGGGAATCCAATATAATGCCATGGGGTCAGCTTCATAGCTAGCTATAACTTCTTCAAGCCATTTTGGATTTGCTGCTGATAAGGAAGAGCAACTGACTCGAGATTAAGCATCTGCCACCCTATTCTCTGATCCTTTCTTGTAATACATTGTGTAATCATACCCTAAGAGCTTAGTGATCCATTTTTGTTGAAGGACAGTGTGTAATTTCTGCTCCATAAAGAACCTGAGGCTTTGGTGATCCGTAAAAATCTTAAAATGAGACCCCAACAAATATGACCTCCACTTTGTGACAGATAGTACAATGGCCAATAACTCTTTTTCGTAAGTGGATAAAGCTTGATACCTGATGCATAAACCTTTGCTGAAGAAGGCAATTGGTCTTCTACTCTGCATTAACACTGCTCCCACTCCCACATCACTAGCATCAGTTGTGATACAATTAAACTTTGATGTTGTGTAATAATACTATGAAACTGTATAACAATGATTGAGAGCAACTGTTTTCTCATTGTTATAGCTACGGATCTTCAACAACTATGATGCTGAGTTGAGAACATTTAAAATCATTAGAGTACTTGGAAGTGACGAAGATTTCGAGTAATGTTGAAAAAACCAAGGAGATCAACATTTGGATGAGAAGCTACAAAGTTTTATTTATTTTTGTAATCCATGTATTGATAGTTTTGTCACCAAAATTGACAAGGGGAGATTGTTAGAGCACTGTCCGGTCAAACTCGTAAGCGTTGCTATCTCAAGCTTGTTTGTCAATGTTAGTGATCAAAACTATAAGTCTTGATTTCTAGTCTACTTATAGATGTCTAGGACTAGGATAGATTGTGCATTTGAGCATTAGACTTCACGGCGTTCATCAATTGAAGACGAAGAACTACTAAGGAGAGCTTGTGCAACTTCATCAACAAAAGGTATGTGGAGACTAAAACTCATCTATCACTTGGAAAGTCTATTTCTACTCTATCTCCTATATTGAAACATAAGTCGTAGTGCTATATAGTTTTCTATTATGCACATTTGATATTCGGAGCTGAGTTTAACTCACTTACATATTTCTCGAAATATGTGTTGGTAAGCTTCGCTTCAACCAAGTTCATCTTATATTCTTGGCGAAAGTCATAAGATGATCATGCGAAAATCACGAGTAACATCTTGCATGGTTTGTGTGATACAATCATTTGGTGTAGACTTGGAATGTTTCGTTATGATTATTTCAATAACTTGAAAATTGCTTTGACGCTAATAGTGTGTGAAAACGACTATTGTCATCCTCTAAGAAAGTTTCAATGATTGAAACAGTTTACAACACTTTACCAACATTTGATTATAAACATGGTATGCACTTTTGCATATGTGTAATCCATATCAGTGAACCATAGTATGCATACCCGTATGTGTACTGTTGGTTTGTGAAGTCCAGGAACCTAAGTACACGTATGCAGCGTCGGGCGAAGGTTCATGTCCGAGAATTTCTTTTTGTAAGGTTTGGAGGTATGCGTACGTTCAGATATCATGAAAACCAAACTTGGTCCGGCTACTTAAGTACGCGTACGCGTTTGCATACTTGAATGGTTAAAGTTCTAAAATCGGTTGTGACATTAACTAATACATTTATATAATAAGGAGTGCATTCTTTGCAAACCATGGCTATAATGTTCATGAATTGATTCTTAGTGAATCAAACCGATTTTGCTTCAATTGTATTCTTGTATACTTCTATGAGAATATAGCAATTGAACAACTCTATAACTAGTTTCATTTGAGTCATTTTAACTAGTTGTGCTTAAGATGAATAAGGTTGATATGAGTGTGTTCATATAGCTAACTTCGCTTAACTCTTTGTTGAGCCAACATAGTGTACACGTTTAGGGTACGGTTACTCAAACCTAAATGAAGGTACATTTCATTTTGTATAACAAGCTAAGTTCGATCTAACGGTTGAAATATATTAGATTGAATCTAATCGAGTTTTCATCTAACGGTGAATATTGAATGCTTTGTTACTAAGGTAACTTAGATTGCAAAATCGATTTGAAAACTATATAAAGGAGAACTTTTAGCAATCGGGAAACCTAATCCCCACACCTCCTGTGATACTAGTTGCGACTAGAGTCGATTCTCCTTTAACCTTAGGTTTTCACAAAACCACATGTAGGTTAACGACTTGAATACTTCATTAGGATTGTGAAGCCGGACCCAACTATTTTCTCCGTAGTGCGTGTTGATCTTACTTATACTATCGTGATTGAGTATTATCTTTGCTAAGATTTGCTTGAGATTTATCTCCGATAGGTAAGATTAAAAGTAGTCACAAACATCTTCGTCTCATCGTTTTGCGATTCCACAATATCTTGTTTTCGCTACCATAAAATTAAGATTATTGTGAGGTCATTGATAGTCTTTAGCTGTTTCTTCGGGAATATAAGTCCGGTTTATAAATTGGTTCCCGTGCACCTTGATTTATCAAAAGGCGAACAAAACTCATAGGTATTTCTATGGGAGACAGATTTATCTATTCCAATAGACTTTTACGTGTGACACTGATTTTTTTATCAAGTCTTCGAATTTGGGTCGTAGCAACTCTTGGTTGTGGGAAAGATCGATTAAGGGAATCAAGTGCGTAGAATTCCGCGGGGTTCGAGAGACGTAAGGGCGCAACTATACCTTGATCGAGATTGATTAGGGCTCAACTACATTCAGTCCAAGTTCATTGGTAGTAGGCTAGTGTCTGGCGGCATAATACGGTGTGGTGTTCAAAGCTGGAGTAGATCCCGGTTTTTTCCTGATTTGCGGTTTCTCGTTAACAAAATTACGGTGTATGCGTATTTATTTCTTTTCCATATTATATTTTGTTATATAATAGAAATATCACAGTTGTGCGTAAGATCAATCAATTAGATAATACAACCTTTGGTTGTTGATATAAATTGATTGACACTTGAATATTGGTCTTTGGTGCCGTTTAAGTTATTTCTCTTATTCAATCGAGCTCGTTAAATTCCTATTTGCTGATTGCGATCAATTGAGAAATTGAGATATAAACTCTTTGATATATTTTTTCTCTAGATTGAGTCCGACTGTTTAGTTGATTCTCTTGAAAGTATATTGAAGTTTATCTATTCAGATTGTCGAACGAAATATTGGGTGTGGTTGTTAGACCCCCGCTTTTTCAATCCTAATTGCAATGGAATTTGTTATTTGTTTGTGCTAGCTAGGCTTCAGCTAGTGTTGAGCAAAAAGCAAGGATGGATAAGATATTTGTTGGAACTGGGTATTAGAGGATGAAAAATCAGCGAACAGAAAAGAATGTTATAACACCGACTTCAACGCCTTGCGATGCTTTTCAGCAAACATTTCGACCTTTCGCAAACAATTGGCGAGTACAATAGGTCAATGAAATATTGTTTTCAGGATATAATGAAGCTTTAACAACGTTATTGGACTCAAAGTTGTACTCCCTTGACCCAACCAAGAACACACAATTATTAGATTCTGATGACGCTTAGAGAGAAGAAATCAGAGTTTTTTGATGTATTTTATGATTATTTTTAAAGGAAAACAAACACCACCATTTATATGATACTTGCATCTGTTCAAGATGCATGTTCATCACCAACAAATACCTCCAATCAGTATCAATAGTGGCTTTTGGGAAATAACACTTTTGTTCGAGTTCAAACTGTTCTGAATTCAAATCGGGGTCCAAATCGTTTTATTTAAGAAACATCGGGTAAAAGATATACAACACTGGTAATCTTATTCATATTATTGAAAATACCCAACATTCTCCCCCTATTTTCAAAAATAAGAAAACATAAAGTAAAGTATAAAACTTCCAAAATAAGAATAGCTGCATAACTCAATTGACTGCCTACTTACTCGAGCGGGATCAAGTTAGCGTAATTCAAGCACGATTGGGAAATAAGCATCATCATATAAATAAATAAATACATAAG
This sequence comes from Papaver armeniacum, assembly GCA_023531295.1. Lineage (NCBI taxonomy): Eukaryota > Viridiplantae > Streptophyta > Magnoliopsida > Ranunculales > Papaveraceae > Papaver > Papaver armeniacum. The sequence continues at coordinate 26,065 of JAJJWW010010986.1, forward strand.
TGATAGGTATCTTTTGGATTTGAACCTTCACTTATTGTTTCAAATTCAAAGCCTTATCAAGGTTTACTGGTGAAACTAGTCTTGAAATCACCATTAACACATAATTCGACAACCTAGCTACTAATTTTAACAACAAATTAATATTGATGATTTTTCCATTCTTTTTTTTTGTTTAGTGTTGCAAGATTCCTACAAACACATTAATTAGAGCGGTTGGATGCTTCTCTTGGAAATAAGCGTGACCCTGCAAGAATTTAAAATTTATACCTATGAACAATTGTGTCTTTTAAAGGATTATACCAAGAGTAATTCCAAATACTTTCAGACAGAAAGTTGAGTTAATATATTTATCAGACACTATGCATGCAAATACTCTTGTTGATGATGGATTTTTGACGAATGTTAGATTCGTAAAATCACATTGAAAATATGTATCTCTGACCACATCGAAGCACACGAATTTATTTCTTCACGTTCGCAGCAAAGTGAATTGTAGTTAATAACCTCGTCAAAAGCAATACATGACGGCAATATTAGAGCCTCTTGGTTAAGATCTCTCAATATTCCATGTATCTCATACTGAGCAACTTAATTAGTATTCCTTTCAATGTTCGAAACCATGGGGTTTTGTCCGGTCCCCCACTCATTTTCACAGGTGTTTCACCTTTTACTGGTGATGGAGTTCGTTCTTTCATCCCAGGCAAGGCTATTTCTAAAGCAATTGCACGCAAACGTTCTAAATATTTGAGTGAATGTGTTTCGCATGGTTATGGTTTGGGAGTTTTGGCGTTCACCACCTTAGGGGGAGCTCGGTGAGAATCTTTTGTTGTTTTCAAGCGTTTGAAAAATTGTTTAGTTAGTCATGATCTTGGTAGATGGTCTAGGTAGTTTTATTTTCCATAAATTGGGTGTTCTGCTATTCAAAAAGGGGTTGGCCTTGACTTGTCGCTCGGATGCCAACTAAGAACAAAAAATGAGTATATTATAGTAATTAACTTTGAATTTAATTTATTATAATGTTATTTTATTGTTATTTGGGTTTCCTCTTTCAAGGACTTCCTATTTTGATCAAACCTCATTCTTTCCATATCTTTACAAATGTTATTCCATGGTCCATATAGTTGGCAAAGCAAGTGGTCCTGTGACCATTATGACTTTCTGCCATTAAAAATAAAATAATATTTTATTTTAATATTTTCAAATATTGGTCTTTAAAGCAAAAATTAGAGTTTCGATCGAAATAAATTCTCGATGGACCAAAATTCTCAAGAATGGTATGCGGACAACATGGCAACACGGGCATGCCACTATGGCGGTCATGAAGGTAGGTTCCTTGGCTTCCAAAATCCGGTCTCGCCTCCTTCATATTTGGTTCAAACTCTCTCCAACAACTTGGACCATCATCCATACACCATCAATTGGTCACACGCCCACCAATAGCCGGTTCATACAACCTTGGTCGGTCCTCCTTCTTCCATAATTAGGTTTTACTACCTAATTCTCAACAAAGCATTATTTTAATCATGATTAAACATCCATTAATCATCCTTTCATCAAATACTCAAGAACTGACTTTGGTGAATGCTAAACCAGAGCACAGGTGCCATATGGTTAGAGTCCATCACCACCAATGGTCGGTCCCTCTCATCCATTGATGATCCTCATTCACGATTGGTAGATGCATCCATCGATATTAGGTTTTGAACCTAATGCTCGGGTAGAGCATAACTCGAAAGCGGTTCAAACACCAATAATTTTATGTTGATCCAACGACCAATATTTAAATTAATTATTTAATATTCGATGCTACCAATATTTTATTGTTTCAAAAATCAATTGCTCGCAAGCGATATTGATTCAACTATCGATACTCAAGTAAGAAGTGAGTCATCTAACGATCCGGCTATCAATATTTTTGGTTCATCAACCAACACCTAATTCGTTCATCAGGTCATCCAATTTTTTTAATATTATAATCTCTCTGTTTGTCATTCGACTTACTGATGACATGCAGATCGAGGATGAAACCTTCTATGATCATTCAACAATGATCATCTTCATATGACTTCTTGTCAAATGCTTGACGCATCAACATGATGGTTTATGATCGATCCAGCAATCTCATTAAAAATATGTTTATCAATCCAAGTCATTCGACTATGATTCCTGCTTCAGCTAGCACAATGATATGTCACAATCATCAGTGCCCATCAGACTCAACGTCCATGGTCCACAAAGCATGTTGTTGTCTCAGTAGGCACTTCATGCTTCATCCATCATAACCATGAATTATGAACTATTTTCAATTCATCAGTTAAGACTCATAGTCTAACTAGGTCAACGTTTGACCATATAAAACACGTCTACAAAGCATACTTTCATATGAGACATAAATTCATGTCACATGGCGGGATATTCACTAGGGTTTTGGTCTGGTGGCCTATAGCACGTGCATTGTGCAATACATCCCACAATGAAAAAATGTGAGTAAGTCGTACCGTGATTGAATGAGAAAATGGATAGTGGATGGTCAATCAACCAAGTCTCCACGCAAAGTGGAACTAGTTTCATACACGATTTCTCATCATTTTCACAATCTTCCACTTTCTTTCAACCGTCACCACTTACAAGAGATCAATATGCGGCTACTTCGCAATAAATAGGTTTCTTAACCTATGACTTGATAACTCAACTTAACACGACTTAAGATAACGGATAGTCAATTGTCAAGCATTTTTACAAAAACATTCTCTTGTCTTACACAGAGAAATCATCTTCAACACATCATTCACAATCGATCGATCTTCATTGATCTCCACACATTCTCAGCTTCCCTAAGGACAAACCATTCTCTTTCTTTGTGACCGTGAATCCGAACAGGCCAATATCTTGGTTTAGACCCAGTCTTCCATGATTAGTCTCTTAAACTCAAAGTACTCTCGTGCGGTATATTTGTTCAAAAGCTTAAATGATTCGCTTCATCAAGCACTTGCCTCCTCCACCACTTTTACCCAAAAAGGAGTAAACTGTTTTTACCCACGAACAAATTAGCGACTACAGTGGGAGATTGATCTCGGTCGGGTGTTCGCCTCCTTCAAAAATCGTCGGTCTTAGGTCAAACTCAACTATTCCCGATTCTAATCAGAATCTTCCAAATGGCAATGTTCGTACGCACTTATTTTACCACCCCCTTCTCTCCAATGGTAAGATTGATGGATAAGTTCCAAGTGAGGAATATAAACCATCTTAAGGAGGAAATAGATAACATACTCAACTTTCTGGTAGATTTAACAAGAACCTTAGGTGTTGAAGTCATGGAACCTTCATCCGTTGATCTCTTGACTGGCGTCCATCCTCAGACCAACAGTTTCACCACATCTGAAGTCAGTAGGCCAGGAAGCCACATGCTTGATCGACAACTTATGCTTACTCATGTATTTCTCCAAAGGTTACCATATGAACATATTTGATGCACTCAATCAAATCTCAGTTGATGTGCGGCTGACCCAGTCATCACATGAGGTCGCAGAAGTATACATGATTGATAATCCTTCAATGAACAACATCACCTTCTCCGAGGAAGACCAAATAGCAGAAGCAGGATATAATCAAGCTTTATGTGACCACCCCTATCAAAGATTTTGAATTTAATCTTTAATTGACACGGGTGTTGCTGCCAATATTGTTCCTCTCAAGAATCTCAGAACATCCATAATCCAAAAAAACATGATGTCTATCAACCAATCGTGGTGACAGTTTATGAGGGAAATAAGACTAGCACATATGGGTATACATATCTGGATCTGAGAGTCGGGCACATCCATTCAACAGTCAAATTTCATGTGATTGAGAAAGAACCTGACTATCACATTATACTGGGACGCACATGGCTCCACTAAAACAAAGTCGTCCCATCAACTTATCATCAACGCATGAAGGCTCAGCTCAACGGTAAGATCGTCTACATTGCATCATCATCATCTCCATATACTCCAGTTTAGGATGCTAAATTTTTCGAACATCGAGAAGGGATCCATGATCCACCAAGCGGAATCTACATTACACCACTCCCTAGTTGGGCATCAATCGTGAAAAACCGATGCATTGTCATCCCCACGCCAACAGTGGAAACCAAAGATCCAAAACCACCTTTTGGATACAAAAAGCACTCAAGTGTCATCCTGCTAAGGTTTCAACTTATTTTCATACCAAGATCGGATGTGATTTTGTGACCGATTCGACACGGAAGGAAAGTTATTTACTTTCACGAGCGAGATTAGTAATTTGAGGGAAGACCAGTGGAAGATCTCCTCACCCAGAAGAGTGTTATCATAACAAAGAGTTGTGTAAAGAAGAAATTCAAGATCCTCCACGGAAATTGCAAGATGGCACTGATTCCACAACTGATGTTCTTGAGACGGTCAACATCGGAACAGAAAAAAATTTCTAAGACCCATCTCAATCAGTTCAAATATATCACTCGAATAACGAACATGATTGATGGATATGTTAAAGGAATATCAGGGTATCTTTTCTTAGACGTACAGGGAAATTAATGCTAGGTCTGGATGACAAATTGGTCACTCATCATCTTCATATTACCCCTGGCTCTTAACCTGTGAAGCAACTACCCATGAAATTTCGGCATTATGATGTTGAAGAACAAATCAAAATAGAAACTCAAAAGCTGCGAGCTACTGGATTCATCAAGCCCATTCAACATCCGACGTGGCTGGCTAATGTTGTTCTGTCAATAAGAAGAATTGTTAAATTAGATGCTTTGTGAACTTCTGGAACCTGAACAACTGTTGTCCCAATGATGATTTTCCTCTACCCAACATCGATATACTCGTTGATATAACTAATTGTCATATGATGTTCTCACTCATGGACGAATACAACAGCTACAATCAAATCAAGATGTACGAGGATGATGCTAGCAAGACGGCATTAGGACTCCAATTGGAAATTTCTATTATATGGTGATTCCTTTTGGCTTAGAAAATACAGAGCCACTTATCAACGATCCATGACCACGATCTTCCACAACATGATGCACAAACAAGTAAAAAGACTACGTTGACGATATAGTCTTCTAAAGATGTAGATAGTACAAATTGAAGATGAATCAGGTTGAAATGTGCTTTTGGTGTCTCCTCTAGGAAATTTCTAGGGTTTCAAGTGACTGAAGAGGGGATCAAAGTTGATCCATCCGAGATACAGGATATTACCACCATGCCCCCTCTATGTACCTTGAATTTACTCCAAAGCTTCGTGGGCAGGGTAAATTACACTCGACAATTCATCCATGGATTAGCTCAACGCATTGCTTTATTCACCCCTCTGTTGAGGAATGGAGCCTGTAGTTGAGGAAAATCCCACAACTATACCCTTTGTAATGATAATAACACAAATCTTAAGTCATATTGATCAACTCAAATATTAATGATATTATTCACCACTTTGACACTAATATGATCTTCTCAAACACCTTGTATCAAATGTATATTGTTTTTACAGTGGATTCAAACTGAGATTGTACACAACAAGGGAGAAATACAAGATGAAGGCTAAATTCTAATGGCTTATTTCTCTTCTCTCTTGATAACTTCCTTAGCTTATCTATCTCAACTGATCTCTCTGTCTCTATCATTTTTGAGCCCTTATATAGGCAATACATCAGAATAGGACAACCATGATTCACGTGCAAGATCTCAGTTGACTGATTTTGTTTCAGTTTGTCATATTCGCCAGGCTTTTGGGAACTGTCTCTATCTGTCGCGTTGCTGCTTGGTTCTTCGTGCTTCTTGTAACACCCCGATTTTCGGGCCAGGATCCTGCCCGGATCCATGCCCGAAAACCCGAAGTGCTACTTCGATACCATAGCCTAAGCCCGGCTACTAAGCCCAAGTTCGTTAAGTAATTCATTTGGGCTAATTTAATTTATGCTCAAATTAATATTTTTATCGCAGCGGAATACTTAGAAAATAATTTAGGAAAATCTAACCGTTGATTTAGCCTAATTTTAAAGCCACCGGAAACAAAACACATTTTGGTTCACAAATAAAAATATCAATACCGTTCATGTTTTATGATTTAATTAATAAGTAACTATTACAACACCAAATTGTACCACCGAAAACAGAGACCTAGTAGATTCCTAGAAGTTTACGTGATTCACGAAGTTCCAAAATTTATGATAATTATATGGATATAATCGAAATTATTATTATTACATGTCAATTTTCCATAATTTTTTAGTTTAAGTTAATTTCCTAAGACCACGGTCAAACATGTAGTTGACTAGCACCGCGTAAATTCAAAATGTGACACTGCTTTAGAAAAATTATATTAAATTGACAACTCAAAATTGGATGAGTCCTGTCATTTTAGAAGGATAAAATATAGATGATTATTTCTTATGTGGACACTAAGATCTCAAAACCAATATATCATAGCTCTTAATTAGGATTTTTATAAGACATTTAAAACAAATGATATTTTCCTGGATTTAACACTCGTATAAAGAATTATTTTAAAAATAGTTATACAACTCAGAAAATTTTATAAATTTTATCAAATGTCCTTAAGATGTTTTACATTTATTACAAAAATAATCATATCTAAACATATTGATAATTTAAAATGAAGATCATCCAACTAAACATCATACGGTATTTTTACAAAAGATTGAAACTAAGATTAATTACATCTTAAAATAGAATTTTAGGCATAAATGATAACTTTAGACATCTCTAATCATTATCTAGGCTCCAAGTTGATCAACTCCCTTGTCACGCATCAAATCTGGAATTTTTGTCATAATACGACGTGAGTTGTGACACCAAAGAGGGCAAAGAAGCAACAAAACATTTTATGCAATATTTTTCAATTCATTTTAAAAAACATCTAACATGATTAACAACACCGCAAACACATGGAAACACCTCATCCATAAACAACAATAAATTCAATCAATCTGCTCGCCCTGTGGAGCCCCACGTGGGTTTAGGAAACAAAACCGTTCCCAAGGATATCTCTGATCCCATCAAAGTTGTTTTTTAAGAATCACAATCTATGGACCCAGCCCAACATTCATAATCATACTCACAACATCGATTATCATTCATATATTAATGAAAACTTGCAAAATAAATTTAATTAAAATAAACTTAAATAAAAGAAGGTTTTGATTGTGTTGCGCCTACCTCAAATCGCAAGATCCAGAAGCTATGAAAATACAAGCTATTAACTTTATAACCACTATGTTTCACCGTCCTCAATACCAAAATAATCATCTCCAATACTATTCTCTATTTTATCTAGTGACAAAACTTTTCTGCTTTTCTAAACGACATAATCGATCTTCCATGGTTTTTCTCCCAAAATATCAAATAATAGCACCTCTAATAATAATCTTTTGTTTTTGTTTTCTTATAAATAATAAAGCATCTTGCTTAATAACAAAGATATTTTTTCCATCCTAACACTAAATAAATTTCTTAATTAATGTTATTTCCATATTTATCCAAATCTACTATTCATACACCTAAGCATAATTTCAAAAATTATATATTTCCTTCCTTCTCAAATCTTAAATAAATTCCACATTTATTCTCAATATTTAATCATGTCAAGTCAATAAATGTAATTAATATTTTTATTTTCATAATTTGAATTAGCTAGAGCACAAATTATTAAGTTACCAAAATAGTTTAAATTTTCCATTTAAAATCCATGCAAAATTTCATTAATCACTAACCGTGACAACTAAGGAAAGCAAAATTTCTTTATTTACATTTACCATATACTCAATCAACAACCAATAATATAGAGGCGTGCGATGAGTCATTAATAAAACTATTTATTTTCATTTCCAGCTCAAGTGACAACTAGCAATAATAATTCTTATCATTAAATTACTTAATTTAAACATTACCAAAAATATAATCAATACTTAATTATTTTATTTATATTTATAAAGTGACACCTAATAATATCTACACTTTCCAAAAAATAAATTCTAAGACATTCATAAGCTCGTGCAAAAACATTTTTGTATTTTGTTAATATAATTAAATATCGAAGTTTCACAAATGTCAACATGCTACATGTCAAGATCCATCAATTAATTATATTCTTGCTAAAATCAACCAAATCTAATCAATTAGTAAAAATATATTAACGACGCCCTTGATCACACTAGTTCGCCGAGATAATCTAAGTATACTAAATTATGAAATTACCCTTTTATCAATATACAAAAATAGCCTTAAAAATTGACCGGTATTACAAGTACCACTTAAAGAATTTTCGTCCAAATTTTTAGAATAACATAGCAACCAAACATATTATCCTAAAAGAAAAAAACACAACATGTTTAATCTAAAAACAACATTAAGATTTGTTAATTGTTTGCGCAACAAAACCAGTTCCCCGAAGGATCTAATCGCTGCTCATACCAAATTTAATGACCTTTCGATGCCAAAGCCGGATCCCGCCCGATCCATGCCCGAAAACCCGGAAGTGCTACTGATACCACAGCCTAAGCTCCGCTACTAAGCCCAAGTTCAAGTAATTCATTTGGGCTAATTTAATTATGGCGGTCGAATGCCTCAACATTGGGGTAAGCAAGATCATTCTAGGTTTTAGCCGAGGTTAAGCATTTTTTTGGGATGATCCTTATTCATGCTTAAGTATTGTCCGGCACAGATTATTAGAGATGTATACCCAGAGTGACCAGTCCAAGATATTCCTTTTGTCATGAACATGCATGTGGGGGTCATTTTAGTGCTAAGAAGACTGCCGCTAAGATATTGCAAGGTGGTTTTTATCGCCTTCGTTGTTTAAAGACTCCCATAGTCATTGTGTTTCTTAGAGCGTTGCCGCAGTTAGGAACCATTTCCCGTAGAAATATGATGCCTTTGAACCCTATTTTAGTGATTGGAGGTCTTGATGTGTGGGGCATTGATTTTATGGGTCCATTTCCTAATTCTTTGGTTATCTTACATACTTGTCGTTGTAGACTATGTGTCTAAGTGGGTTGAGGCGGTTTGGTGAAACAAATGACCACAGTGGTCGTAGTCCAATTTTGAAAGAGCACATACTTACACGTTTTGGTACACCATGAGCTATAATTAGTGATGGAGGTTCACACTTTTGTAATAGACCTGCTTGTTCTTTTAATGAAACAATATGGTATTACCCATAAAGTAGCTACCCCATATCACCCACAGACTAGTGGTCGTGTAGAGGTCTCCAATAGGGAAATTAAGCTGCATTTAGAGAAAACCGCTAATCCCAATAGGAAAGACTGTCATGCCGAGGCTTACTCGATGCCTTATGGGCTTACCGTATCGCTTTAAGACACCCATTGGAATGTCACCTTATCGTTTAGTTTTTGGCAAGGCATGTCACCCGCCCTGCCGAGTTAGAGCATAGCGCCTATTGGGCTATTAAGAACTTAAACTTTTCACTTGACAAGGCAGAGCTCACACAAAGCTCCACCAACGAGTTGGACGAGATTCGTAGAGATGCATACGATAATGTTAAGGAGTATAAGAACAAAAATGAAACTTGTGCATGATAAGAATATTTTACGAAAGTCATTTTTCCGTGTCAAAAAGTTTTGATGACACTCGCTTGCATCTATTCCCGGGAATTTGCGCCTCAGGTGGACCGGTCCTTTGTGTCCCGTACTGTTTTTCCTCATGGCGCTATTGAGATTGAGACACCAGATGGTAATGGTTCTTCAAAGGTTAACGGTCAGCCGATTGTGTCTTTTTAAAGCCTTTTCCTACAGGATGATGAGGAGTCCCTCCGAGGACCATGTTTGCCTGATCAACCATCGAGGCGATTGTATATACTAGATATTATTTTGTAGGTTTTTGGTTACACTTCACCATGTACTATCTTTCCGACTTCTCTTTTACTATTTCCTCATGTTACTTATATTTTTGTTACTGTTTCTTAATTAGAAACATTGAGGACAATGTTAAATTTAAGTTCAGTGGGGTGTGAAACTTTGTTACCTTTTTGTTACAATAATAAACTCCTGAGTCTAGAAATTTATCCTTATTAAGGATGACACTAACCAATCTTATGGATGGAAGCATTTTGGTTGTAGGAGTCGAGGAACCAACTGATTAGATGGAAACATCTAAAGAGTCTATTCATAAAAGCACAGAGCTCAGCAGAATTAAAGAAAAAAACATGGTAGTTTCGCCATATCTCGTTGAATCCTTTTCACTTCTATTTTTATTTTGTTTTCTTTAAAATATGTTTGTCTTCGTGATTAGGTGGGGCTCACGATTCAAGTTGTTACCACTGCTAGGGTGAAATAGAGTGATTGAGATATTGAAAAAAAAAAAAAAAGACCACCATCGACCAACCGGAATAAATTCAATAAAGTCAACCACTGAACCCTTGTATATGCCATTGTGTTGACCTAGAGTTAGGATTATCGACCACGGTTGACAGGACCCTACTTATGTGTCTAGTTTGTCCTCAATGTTTCGTATGTTAGTAATGTTTTTTGTCCTTATTATGGTGTTTTGTGTGTTTGTAGGTATTTTTGGAAATAAAGATTGTTGGAAAAATTCGGCTCGAAAAGTTGCTC
>JAJJWW010010987.1:0-28312 GCA_023531295.1 Papaver armeniacum
TATTAAATAAGACACCGAACGACTCTACATAAAATTTGAAATGGCTGGATAGGGTCGTCATCTTCTATGAATACATATATGACGCGACTCTAAGTGTTTTATTTCTTGAGAGTTTTGGTTTTAGGGTCGTTTGTCCAGCAAAAAAAGATTAACGACCCTTTTTGACCTAGCTAAAAGAGTCGTCATTGTTTATCACACCAACCTAATGATTTTTCATAGCCTGGAAAAGTTTGTAGGTGTTTAAGTCGTCATTGGTAATGTCAATTCAATGACGACCTTAAAGAGTCGTTAGCTTATAAAACACCCGACTCTAACGACCCTCACTCCGAATAGTTTCATAGTGACCATGAGTCGGCCACTTGGAGCACCATTAAGACGAATCGAAGGGTATAAGATGTTTACGATTGTTTTGACTCTCAGGGTTCTTCATTTCGAGGATTGGTTCTCTAAAGACCCACAAGCTTGTCAACGCTATTAGACCGGTCAACTGAAAAATTAGCTAATAATAACTCGATTAGTTTAATACGGACATTAATTAATAGGAATTAATCTAACAATGATTTAGATACGAAACTAGTATCGTTAGATAGATCTCGAAATGTTACGCAGAATGGACAACTCGAACGTGTCGATCGGATGCCAGACGAAGAAGATATCATCAGATTAAACCTCCTAGCTGCCCTTATCAGATTTTTGGTTTCCTTTAACAACATTGGTCGGCCTTATCTCAAACGAAGAGATAAACTCGTTATTCTTTTCTTCTTCTTCATTCTTCTTCTTTTTGTATATTAATAGGATCCTTCTTTGCAAATAGATTCAATCATCTTTGGAAATTGAAAATTAGGATGACGAACTTCAACTGCTAGAATTTAAATTAATATAATATTGAGCACAATTTAAATTAAAATCTCATTAACAAATATATAGTGATAAAATAATGATTAGGATTAAATAACTATATAAAATTATTAGAGTTTGACTACGGTTATATTTTGCAAAGTTAACTAATAACAAATTAGAATTGTATGTTGTATGTTCCAACCAAATAGTTAATATAAGACTTATTAAGTAGGATTAAGTACGTGAGGTCATATAAGGCACAAAATAGAGACTAAACTTGTTAACAACGTTATACCCAGGTTATCTTTAGTCCAGTAAATGATTCACTAAATCACTAAATTATACACATGAAATGATATTTATAGTACTTGAATGCTTAGTACAAAAATTAGACTTAAAGGATAATAAATTTTCACATGAATAAGATACTTATTAAATTAAAAAAAAATCTAAGACATGTTAAAATTTATGCAGACTCAAATATAATTATATTAAATTACTAACGCCAATATTTAACGGGGATATAGTACACGGGTTCAATATGAATAAATAGAATCATTATATCAACTCTTACGTGAAAGTAGAATTTTATTTACAAGATTCAAAGCTTAATAAAATTAAACTAAAAATCCTTACTAAGTAGTTATTATGGTCATGTTTTAGTTACGCTAGTAATCAAATGGAAAGAAAAATTATAAAACAATAATGAAAATGATAATATAACTAAGACCATAAATTTCGATAATATAAACAAATAATAATACTATATAATACAAATTATTATAAAATTTGAAGTTATTGTAAATATCAAAGAAATTAAATCTCTCTCCGTTTCCATGCTTGGCGACTCATCCCGGTGATTGGAAAATCATTCCAATCTCGGATTCATCATGAGTTCGTCCGGTTTTTAACTTTGCTTTTGTTTTCCAATCGATTTATTTCCCACGTTTTTCCATTTTTCGATTTGTTTTCAATCGTTTTCGTTGTTATTTTTGGTTTCCTTTAGGTTTCTCTGCGGGCTTTGTTCTAGGGTTTTCCTTTCTTTTTCCCTTTCTCAGTTCCCATGCCTAGGGTTACTCGGTCTGCCTTCTTTGCAGGCTTTAACTGCTAACACCTTCCTCCGTTGTCTTCTTCACAACAATAGTGGTTGCTTCCGACAACGTCTGTCATTGCCCATTCAAGAGCATCAATGGTTGCGGCGACGGAGTTCATGGCGTAGGCTATGCCAAAGGGTCGTTCTGGAAGCATCTTCATGACAAACACCTCGTATCGGAAGCCGGGCAAGGACACGCTTGGCCTTGCGAAGGATGCAATCGTATACCGAGGAATGGAGAAAGTTCTCAAAGAACAACGTATGTGGTTGTGCAGCAAGTGTTTCTACTTGCATGCTTGGTCGAAATCCGTAAAGGACGTGATGGAGCTTGGCATGACTTTATCCGGGGCCTCTTAATGGGGAGGAACTGATTTCTTGATTCATGGTTTGATCAAGCCGGACGAGGTGCATCTTTGAAGCTTTTGAAGATGCCGTTTCGAGGGAGATACGGCTCAATAAGTGATGGCGTGACGATGTAGATACTCTTTCTACCGAACTGCTCAACACCGTACTTCAACGTAACTTTCTCACGATTACCACGCATTCCCCACAAATGCAGGCTTGCATTTTCAAGGGCTCTCAAAGCTTGTCTCGACCATGTTCTAGATGTTCCTCCAATTTATCAAAGTTGGATTCGACTCCCGCTTCTCCCTATCCGCACTACGTCGATGTACCAACCTAAAAGTTCTGCAGAGCGGAAGTCCAAAGATCATAAGAGATTGCAGGTGGCAGCAATTCTCCAGGCTCTCAACGATTGGAAATGTGCCTAACGGTTGTTCTATTTTAGTGAAGAAATTGCTCCAGCTAGTAGCTGCGTTGGGGGCTCTACGAAGGGACGACGAGAAGAAGGCGGAAGAGAAGCAGCAAGCAAAGAACCATCGGTGCTTGCCGTTTAAGAAGATTAACTCCGTCGCCCCCGCTTTGCGATTGGGTTTATCACCGTCAGGGTGTCCTTTTGAAGAGCAGACTTATGTCAACATCTTCGACAAACATCCGATACCTCACCCCGGAGGTTCCCACGGACGATATCACCGTTGACCCCATTTGTGTGGGTTCAAAGGCTGTTTTTGGAGCAATTAAAAGCTTCCCTAGGGGCACGTCATGTGGTCATGATGGTCTACGTGCGCAACACTTAGTTGATGTTCTTAGCGGAGCAGCACGCGCGGTGGCGGATGATTTGGTTTTGTCTATTTCTCGGGGTTGTCAACCTTTGGTTGGTCTGGAAAGTGCCTAGTGAACTAGGCGAGTATATTGCTAGCGCACCTTTGATGCCGTTATCGGGCTGTGGGGAGGTCTTAGGCCCATTGCGGTAGGTACAGTTTGGCGTAGATTGGTTTCCAAGGTGGCCGTTTTTTCTTGTTGGAAAGGATATGACTTCTTATTTGGGGACTACCAATTGGGGGTTGGTGTTAGGAGGAGGGGAAGGTATTTTACATGCCGTAAACCGCCTTTTGGAGATGAAGGGCCATTTGGACAATATGTCAATATTGCTAATTGACTTTTCGAATGCTTTCAACATGGTGAGCAGGTCTCGGCTCATCAAGGAAGTGCGCATCCATTGTCCAGGTATTTCTCGCCGGGGTAGAATTTTGCTACTTACGTCCGGCTAAGCTTTATTATGCCCAATATATCTTGTCCTAAAGCTCGGTGTGCAACAAGGGGATCCCCTTGGTCCCTTGTTATTTGCATTGACTCTTCACCCCTTAGTGAAGAATATTGCCTCTCGGTGCAAACTCGATTTTCACGTCCCGGTACCTTGATGATGGAACAATTGTTGGTGATACCTTGGAGGTAGCTAAGGCTTTGCGTATAATTGAATACGAAGGTCCAGCAGGGGTTACACCTCAATATAAAGAAAATGGAAGTCTTTGGCCTTCCCCGATCCTAGGAGTGCAAGCAGAGGATGTTTTCCCCCAGGATATTGGTAGACCTTCTAAAGGTGTCAAACTTTTGGGCGGTCCAGTGAGTTTAGATATGGACTTCATTAGAGATATGTTGTTGAACAGGGTGCACAAAACTCTAACTAATGAATGCGATCAAAAAACTCAGAGATCCTCAAAGTGAGATGCTTTTACTTCGCAATTGTACCGGGAGTGTCCAAACTTTACTTTGCAATAGGACTACCAATCCTGGCCGCTCTTCAACTCCGCCACCGATCTCTTTGATGACCGTTATTTCCAGTATTTGAGACTTTTAATTATTTGGAGATGGTGCGGGTTTCGGTCCTTTACAAAAGAGATTAGTTACCTTACCAATTAAAGATGGTGGACTTGGCATTTATACCATGGCCGACACTTGGGCTTATTGTTATCTTGCTTCTCGAGCCATACTACTTGCGTAAAGTGATCCTTGGTAATTTATTCTCAACGAGACAAAGGTTGACTTATCGGTTGGCTCTTAGACCTTCACCCCTGCATGTGGATTACCGATTCACTTCTTTGTGTCGATGATTCTTCCCCCCCCTTCTATGCATTCCTTCGCGGTAGTTTATTTTGATGCGATTAAGAAGAAAATCCCAGGACCAATTTCTTATGTCTGAAAGAGATTCCATTTTATGGAAATGTAACCGTGTCAACCACGCACAAGACTACCTTTTGCGTGCATTCGTTAGTGGGCTTATCAATGCCTCGGGCCTAGGACAATTTAGAGCGTGCTCGTTATCGCCTTGGCATTCCTATGTTCGTTAAGAATAGTTCATGTCCAAGTTGTAGCAAAACTATGGACATCTTTGGTGATCATGCGCTTCATTGTTCTAAGGATATTGGGTATAAGTTTACGCCATGATGTTGTTCGTGATGTTGTCATCGACATTTGTTACAAAGCCAATGTACTGCGCGCAAGGAGGTTTCTCAGGTATTCATTAGGATGATGGTAAAGATCTAAAGCTAGTGATATTCTTGTTCTTAATCGGGAAAATGGGCAAGATGTTTGTATGGATGTCACGGGGCGTCTCTCCATTCACTTTGGTGAGGGTGTCAAGCTCCTTTGCCCCTGGAAAGGCTATTTCAGTGTAGTTTCTCGTAAACGTGCCAAGTATTTGGATAAGTGTGCTGCACATGGTTACGGCTTGGGTGTTCTCGCCTTCTCTACTTTAGGGAGCTTGGAGAAGATACTCTTGTTTTTTTCAGCGTCTACCGAATTGTTTGGTGAGCAATGACGCGATGCTTGGCTTAGGTAGTTTTATTTTTTATAGACTAGGTGTTGCAATTCAAAGAGGAGTTGGAGCTTGAACTTGTTGCTAGGTTACCAACCAAAAGCTCTGCATGAGTTATTTTGTAAAAGTAATTAAATTGTATATATCATTTGGATAATAATTATTGGATAGTAATAGCAAAACGTAATTTTTATTAATAGTACAACTTAAGGATTACTTAGCAATAATATACACTTAAGAAAATAAAGTTAGATCAAATCAAATCTAGTATTAATAATAAAATTAAATTTGGCATTGCGATTAATTATTATTAACTATTATCGGCCAAAGAAATAAGAAATAATTGTAGTAATAATAATAAAATATTAATACCAATCAATTATGGAGAATTATTAGCCGTTATTTACTTATATCAAGTCACGTAATGAATAAACAAATAGATACATTGAAAATAATATGTAAAAAGAAAATAATAATAGTAACATTTGGATAATGGTTATAACATTAAGTCATTCTTAAATAGTACATGAATTTAAATTTTTTTTTTAGTTATAATAATATAGTTTCAATTGGAATTAAATTCGACTTCATTAAAATAAATAAATAATAATAATGATAAATAAAAAAAAATAAAATAATAGATGAAATAGATTTTGATGATTAAATTATTTAAAATGATGTGAACTGTTATGAGGTAAAATTTTAAATTACACCGACTAAGATAAAAGTTTAGAGATTAATTAATCTTAATAAATAAATCTAGCACTTGGAGAATAGTGAAGGTTGTGTTTTCTCATTTCGTAGGGAAGGCATTGTTGGGATTGGCCAACCTTTGACAGTAGGCAATCGCATTCGAGAGATGACCCGATCATAGAAGCTGATAAATTAGTTCTTTTTAGAGAACCGATAGTTTCAACCTTAGAAAGATTTGTAAGATTCTTCCTTAAAGTTAGTGACAGATATGTTTTAAAATAGAAATTAGTGTAAGAAACTTGGAATTCCCTATTTGGTAGAACTTAAATCAGCATAGTTGAGCTTAGAGCCGCAAATTTTAGTTGTAGAAAGCCATTTAGGTTTGAGCTTTGTTTTTATGTTGTCTACGCTTAGACAAGTGATAGAATCATTCTATAAGGTGGGGAGTTTTGAAGACTAGAAGGAGGGTTTGATTTTCGAGGACGAAAATGATACAAGGTGGGCAGAATGTAAAGACCCTCAAGCTTGTCAACGCTATTAGACCGGTCAACTGACGAATTAGCTAATAATAACTCGATTAGTTTATACGGAAATTAATTAATAGGAATTAATCTAAAAACGATTTAGATATGAAACTAGTATCGTTAGATAGATCTCGAAATGTTACGCAGAATGGACAACTCGAACGTGTCGATCGGATACCAGACGAAGAAGATATCATAAGATTAAACCTCCTGGCTTCCCTTATGATTTTTGGGTTCCTTTAACAACATTGGTCGGCCTTATCTCAAACGAAGAGATAAACTAGTTATTCTATTCTTCTTCTTCATTATTCTTTCTTCTTCTTCTTCTTTCCTCCTCTTTCTTTTGCTCCTGCTAGTGAAACTGAGTAATGAATCGAGATTTGATTTGAGATAATCAAGTGATTAAACTGTATACATGATGAAGGGGATGTTGAAGATTCAATCGTGATGAAGACCAATTAAGGGATTGTTAAGATTATGTTTGAGATGATTAATCAGAGAGGATTAAAATTAGGGTTTTGGATTCGATTTTAGCCTTGCATGGAATTGATAGATAAAGAATTGAAGGGTTGATGTTAGATTGTCACAGTAGAATGTTTTCGGTGATGAATCGAAGAGTTAGGGTTTGTAAGAATTTTAGAGAAGATGTAGAAGATGAAATTCAGAGTTTAGTGGAAAGATTTGAGATGGGTTTCGATCAATCAAGTGAATTATAGTTAAATAAGAAGAGTAATTTGAGATTGAATAAATCAGGGTTTTCTGCAGAGAATCAAGGATGATGACGGGGTTTGAAGAGTTGTTGTTGGTGTGGGTATGAGTTGATGAATCGATTCAGGTGCAGAAGAACTTGAATTCAATTGCCTCAGCAAAACATATCGGAGGTAAATATTGTTTTAAGATAACTTTGTAAAGCTGTTCATTTTGGTTGTGTAGCTGTTTGAGTATATGAAGTTGATTGATAGGGATATGAGATGTGTGGACTAAATCCCTAGGTAAATATTTCAGGTGATTGTGATATTTTGAATGTTGATGTTGTTATGTTATTTTTGATTGGAGTTTCTTTGAATCTAAGACCTGAGATGGATATGAATTGGAGATGTGGTTGAGATTTAGTTTGTGTTGATTTTAAGAAGATGGTTTGTGTTGAAGTTGAGTTAGTTAATGATATTGTGGGATTGTTTTCTGATGCAGTTCAGTGTGTGTTAAGAAAATGAAAATGATGACAATGGTGTCACTAAATTTACAGATTGTGCAGGCATGTTTTAAAATGGGGGATGTTGGGTTAAGATGCAGTTATATGTGTTGGATTTGAATTGTGGATATGAAGATGTTGTTGAATTGTGAACAACAAATTAGGGGAATGGTTGAGTTCTTTGTGGTGGTATGTGTGTGGCATGAGCTGTGGTTGTAGTTTAGGTCAAGATATAGTGAACTGATGATGTTGAGTTGCAACTACAGTTGGTGGTGGTTTATGAGTTGCGGGGCTTTGTATTGGAGTTGTAACTCTGGTTAATGGATTGAGTGATCTCAACTAAACTTGCAGGTAGTTTATGAATTAAACAGAAGAAGAAGAAGATTTGTGTCCGAGTTTCGTCCAGAATGCAGATTGAACTTGTATTGGTGGTAGCGATGTTGGAAATGGTATTATTGAGCCGAGTTAAGTTGTGATAGTGATGGAATGGTACTAATGAAGTAAGTTGTTGTATGTTGTTGCAATGCCTAGGTAGTATTACAATGGGTTGTTAGTGTTGAAATTGTAATGGTGGTGGTGAATTTGGATGATTTGGTGAAGTCATGATTGTTAGTGTTGAACTAAGTTGAAGGGGTAATGGAGTTGGTATCTCAAAGGAGTTTGAGAATAAGGGTTGGTTGCATCTTCTGAGAATTGAATGTGCAGATGAGGAGTGTGGCAGAGATGTCTACATCTGTAAATGGAATTGAAGTTGTTGAGTGTGGCTGAGAAGATAGCGCCAGTGGATTAGTGAAGGAAGATGTAATTGTAAAGCTAGGTTTGTGATTGTAATGCTAGGAGTTAGTACATATTTGGATTGCAATTGATTTACGAAGTGGAGCTTTCCTTGTATGTAAATGAAGTTGTAGGTAGTAGTGATTTGTATGGTTGTAGCTCACAACTTGATGATGGGCTTGCATCCGATATTGCGGGTAATTTTAATTTGTATTGTAAATGAAGTTTGAAGTTTATTAAGAATGAATGTATTGATGCAATGTTTAGAATGAAGTTGAACTGGAGTTAGAATTACATTTGTATAAGAACCTTTGGTCAGTCTGATCGATCTTATTCGATCGACTCGGATCTGTTCTTGTACGACCTAGTAGCCGATCGAGTTGAATCTTGTTGACTCACCGAGTTCCGGTCCCGACTCCGAGTTAACCCGTTTGACCGATTCCATTTGACTCGTTGACCGATTGACTTGACTTGAAATAGATGTTGGTGTCGGTTGACCCTTTTGACCGTTAGTGACCGTTAGTTGACCCGAGTGGTCATGCCTTATGTTAATGGGTTGGATTGATGGACTAGGGCTTATAACCATTAGTTAAACTTGTATGAGCCATGTGTGAGCCTTTTGGCTAAACTCTTAGAGTTCTTGTGTGATTAACAGTTAGTCTATATTAACAACGATCGATTCAAAGGATGAACCAGTGGATCGCGGATCTCGAGGTAGGCTTGGCTTGTCATCAAAAGAGGTGGGAATTTATATTTAACTCTTATGTGATTATTGTTGTTTACCTTTACAAAGGTTTATGTTTAACAAATTCATACATTATCTGATTGTGTATTCCATGCATTGTTTTATTTAAAATTCCGAAAGTACCGTTGTTCCTTTTAATCTTTTCATTATTTGGAAAGGAATGGTAATGCGTTGTTTGTCTATATGAATTGTTTGGGAAATAAGAATTTCCATTTGATTGTCTCGAAATGAGAATTTCCATCCGTGGTATATAGGTCTTCGCTCCTTCATTTCTCAAAAGTGACGAGTCACCATATTATTATCTAGGTGCGGGGCGAGTTCACCATATTATTATCTAGGTGCGGGATGAGTCACCATATTATTCATTGTTTAGAAGGAGTTAGTTCCATATACATGATTGTTTACCTCTGTGAATTGGTTGTGTTTAGTGTTACGGAAAACATGAATTGTTTTCAAGTCATTTCCAATGATTACATGAAAGTTAAATGTTATTCCTCTTTGGGCACCCTTTTAGGGATGATGTGCTCACCCATTCCCACTTTCAGTTTCAGAGACAGATCAGAGTTGCGCAGCGAAAGCTTCGAGGAGTTGACTCCGTTAATTAGTTATCTTATGCTATGTTTATTATGTTGTTTATATTTGCAAAATAAATGATTATTGTATATGTATCATCTGAGAGAAATTCTTGTATATATATTTCGAGCGGGGGCTAGTTTTTGGGTTAAATTTTTGTGATTTCTTAATTGTGTGCCTAAGTATATGATTTAGATTCTTAGTGCCTATGTATTTAGCTAATCTCTTGGATTAGTCACCGCTAGCTTAGGGGCGCTACAGTTCCTTCTTTTTGAGCAATAGGTTCTTCATTTGCACCATTATCCATGGCTTCTTCTATTAACATTTCTTCATCAAACATCCAATCCATAGGATTAGTTGAGACAATATAACCATCAACACAATCATGGTTGCTATTTGAAGCTTCACCAACCTCATTCCCTCCACTTGAATCACTCATTTCTAAAAACCCTAGTTTTTCCACTCAAAAACTCCTCCTCTTCTTCTCAACACATAAAAACCCAAAATTTTATCCCAAAATCGATTTTTATCTTACCACACTAATCCACTTAATTAATTCTTAATACTAATCATTCGGTGGTATTTTAGCCATTTAGAAAATATTTTTATAAGGGGTGGCCCAAATTAGGATTGGGTGACCTTTTTTGTCCTCTAGTGCTTGGCCCCATTTAAAATGTTTGGCCCCCAATCAAACTAGGTTTATGATGTATGTGATCAAACAGCAAAGCACCTTCCTATAGATCTCATGTACTATAGAAGGTGTGATCTTCTTATTAACCGATGGGACACTATCGAAACCAATTTGTGATGTAAAACATGTCTATTACCAATAAATAAAGCAAAAAAATAGCCCAACTTACGGGGGACCGAGGTATTAAAAAAAAATCTCTCCAAAGTAAAATCATTTCTCCGGATTTCTTTTTCACTCCATCGATCCGAAACAACTCGATTTTCTCGAATGCTCTCTCTCGAAAATCAATCGATTTCAAAGTGATAATCAAGTTTTCTCTTTAATTATCTTTGGAATTAGGTATGACTCGACTTGATTCCTCTCTTGTTTTGATTATATATGGAGTCATGTGTGATTCGACATTGAAGTTAAATCTGAATTTAGGGTTTTGTTTGGTTGTTTTGATTTAATGTTGTATCAACGATAATAATCGGTTAATTTCGAGATATATGAAGAATATCAAGGTTTCAATTTCAGATGTTGAAAATCAAGGTTTCAATTCGAAGTAGGAAATTTTTAATCTGTCCAAGTTCTTCATCATCTCGTAATTTTGAAGTTTTATTGTTTTTGGTTCCTTGTTTAATTGAACTCGTAATATCTAATAAATCTCTCATTCTGTATTGTTGAGGTTTAATTGGTTAGATTGTTTTGTTTTCTTCATAGATTGATTTCATTAAATTTGTAATGTGGATCGTATTGTATGTAATGTAAGGCTGTTGTTGAATGATAGATCTTGTTCTAACTAAGAGCGGACCATACTATCTCCCTTTCAATTTGCAACTTTTTGCTGATTAAGTTAAACATAAGTGCTCTTGTACTAGTACTTTATGGTCACCTTTATTGTAGAATCATGTTATGGTCCCAAGGAAAATCTAATCTTCCCTTCAAGTTGAACCAAGAGAAACAAACAGTTGTAGAACACATGCTTGCTATTGATTGGAAATTATTGAAGTCATAGTGAAGGGGCGTTAGTGGAAGAAGAGCTAGAGAAGTCATCTTCTGTAGCTAATAGCCTTGGGGGACTAACTGACGTGACTGATAAATTTTTTGTCATCCTAAAATATAATCTTGGGAGCCGTCCCGGGAGCATTGTTCAGGTATATCGTCATCTCTTTTTCTTTATATCTAATATGTCAGAGACGCAAAGCATGCTTCGCCGATCCGAAAGAAATAGCAGATTGTGTGTTAATGAAAAAACTTTGGATCTTTCATAAATATGTTGCACAAGGAGGTCAGGAGTTCTTCTTCATTGTAAACATTCAGGTAATGAAATATAGTTACTTCAATATCTTTTTGGATCTTTATTGAGTAAAATATTTACCGTAGAAACTATGTTGAGGCAGGTTCCAGGCGCAACAACATGCAACCTTGTACAGTATTACGTGATGACTAGACTAAGGGTGCACAGGAACCGAGCCGGACCGTCCCGGAACCGGTGGAACCGTACCTGTTTTTGTACCGAACCGAGGAAGGGGTGCAGTGCACCGGTCCAAAAATAGAACCGCCTGGGGTATTGTGTACAGTCTATCAAATCCGTAAAATCCTAACCGAATGTACCGAGTAGTAATAGCCATTAGATTTAGGGGTAGTAAACTAATAATAGCCATTAGTTTTGTAGATGCACCGAATGATGAATTTGTAATGCGAGTCTTTTGCATTCGTCATTTTATATGTGTGCAAAGTGTAATCCTATTGATTCCAAAGACTTCTTAGTATTTCAATCATATCGAATTTTTTAGTCGATCGGTGATCACTCATTTGATATCTGTCAATTCCTTCAAGTTTATCAATTTTTTCGGAAAGATAATGCAATATAGAGAACACCTCTGGACTGCCTAATGAACCCACTTCGATCACCGACTTGAGCCGACACTTTTAGTGATTTGAGGCGAACCGCACACGGCACGTTAATATGCATAACATCCCATCCAAGTATACGGTTGAATTAGCCGAAGGTTGGGATTTTTAGCTCGGCTAAGTATTAGCTTAAGTCAGTCAATTCAATTTCCATGCACAAATTTGTGCTCAACCCACTTGCCAATTTGAAGAAAATATGTCCAACCTTGGAGAACCAATGCATGCACGAGGCGGTAACGATTGTGCGGTTATTGGATTTAACCTAGGATCGAAGACTATGACAAAGATAATTTCGCTTAGCATGTCGCAGCGGTTGAGGATAGTAAAACACCGATTGGTTCTTCAAGTTAGCGTGACAAAATGACAACCTCATGATAATCTCTTGGAATGGAACCAGATAATCCAACTCGGGTATCCTAGCAGAGAAACCACAGCGTCTTAAAGTCTTCTAATAACACCCCTATATAAAATGCCACTCTAGAATAAAATGAAAATTCTAATAAAATGAAAATTTCAGCGGTTGCACAAGACAAAGTTTTTATTGAAATTGGTTGGTTTGGTGTTACTAGAGTCGACAACCATAGGACAAGTAATGTGTTCCGTTTTCTAGATTAAAAATCATGAAGAAGCAATAGCGAGAACACGCCAAGTGCCTATATAGAGGAATAATGAAAGGTTCTCCAAGTTGAGCTTTTCCAAAGATCTCGCAAGTACGACATCATGAACTTAAACAAATCTACAAGCAAGTGCTTTGGACATAGGGTGAAGTCTTCAGAGAATTGCCGTAAAGAAATTTTGGCATAAATGTTAAAACTCCGTGACTCACCCCAAAAGCCACACTTGCAAAAGTGATCTATTAAAAGGTTTTGAAACCCCGCAGGAATCCAACCACTATAAAACTCACATGGAGAATAAAATCTCGTGCAACTTTTAAAATTCAAAACTAATATATAACACTTAACATTCGCATGAGCCTTATAAATCACTGACGGCGTAAAATGCTCTTATTGTGTCTAACAATGAAATCACAAAGATAAAATGTGATAACGAGCAGTTTTACATATTTTCACCGTGGATGCCGGTAGTGTTTAACAATGAAATGTGATGAGGGGACAAGAAATGAAAAGAGTATTAAGAGCTTCTCCACCTAAGTGCATGTTATTTTACCAGTTGCGTCAGTCGGAAACAATATTCTAGACAGAAATGAGGAGATAAATAAAGTTAGCCTATAATTCGATTGCAAAGCAACAAGAGACCTCTCATGATTTAGGCACCAGTGCTTGAGCATCATAATTCATAACGGTTATCAAAATTTTTGTCAGGCAGAACCGAGGTACAAGGTGTGCACCGGTCCAAAAAATAGGAACCGAGGCTAGGGAGGGAGGCACAGTACTAGGGTCTCGGCAAGAACCGAGCCGAACCGTACCGTGTGCACCCCTAGACTAGACCAGTGGAAGAAAATCCTCTATTGATGAACTTTATCAATGGAGGTGATGCATATAGGAATTCGAGGTTCAAGCTTATACCCTACATTTTGAAAGTAAGTGCAAGCAGAAGTTAATTTTTTACTTCAGACTTAGTGGACAATTCTATCAAGTGTAGTTCTTATTTTTATACCTATGCATTAAATTTGTCTCAAGTTAATAACATCTCGTTTAAGTAGTTGGGCAACTTGTGATGCGATTCGAGTTTTCTCTTCATTCACGAGAGAATTCAAATGATGATCATCGTCGAGTTAGTGATTCGGGTATGATTCGAGGCTAGATTTTTGGTTCATAAATTAATTTAGCATCGTGATTCAAATGGAAAACTCGGATGGTGTGGATTAATTTGTTATTGTAGTTCTACTGTTGATGTAATCGGAGTGCACTCGAGGTTGGTGTCTCATAAGGTCTAATTATCTTCGGGGAAGTATACCTCCATAGCTTTGAAATCCTAAAATCTTATCATATTGTAAGTCATTCTAAATCCAGTTTCTATCGTGTGTTCAATTTGACATGTCGGTACTAGTACTCCAAACTAGTTACTATCTCAGATCTTGAGACAGAATACCTCAGGAATTCTATCCTCTCGATTGCTTAGGCATCGGAAGTCGGTTAGTTCTTTGTGGTATCCTATTTTTTACTCTTGTGTCTATGTAACACATTTTGAATGATTGATGTATCCGTATCAAGACTTCCCGAAAATGTAGGAGACTTAATTGAAGAGATAAAAGTGACTCAATGTTGTTTCTTTTTCCCCGTAGTTGCCTGCATTGGTATAATTCATATGCTTTTCTATTTATTCTTACAAATTAAGCGGGATTATCCCGTGATGATATTCTTACATGCGATTTCTTGACGGTTCTCCGCTAGTGAAAAGAATTCCACATGGTTATTCTCTCTCAAGTTTGAGAGTCGGGAAGGTAAATTTCCATTTGTCTCTCGGTCCAATACTTCTCCTAACATTTAAGTGCGGGATTTGTAGTCTAGATTTGATACCGATCTTTAGGTAATTATTATTATTTTGTCTAAAGGCTAGTAGAATATAAGAGTTTGATCCGTGTTATACGAGACAAACATCGTTTCTTAGTCAATGTACAAACTAATCTTGGTTGTAGTCGTATTCTATCCTTTGCAAAGATA
Organism: Papaver armeniacum; assembly: GCA_023531295.1. Taxonomy (NCBI): domain Eukaryota; kingdom Viridiplantae; phylum Streptophyta; class Magnoliopsida; order Ranunculales; family Papaveraceae; genus Papaver; species Papaver armeniacum. Next base: position 14,800 of record JAJJWW010010987.1, read on the forward strand.
CTTCCCTTCTTTGTCTTACTAATGATTGAAAATTCATCATGCATACCGCACACAACATTTAAGCATGTACATTGGACATTTTGTATAGCCATACCGTATAACTATGAATACTCGGATGGTAGTCATATTAGTGTATACTTCTTCGTGATTTATATTCGGATAAAAAACTTTGAGTTGATCATTTGTGGTGTCTATGCAACAATTGCTCAAAGTGTCTTGCCTTTTTTCTTATTTTTCACCAGGAGGAAACGACGCGTTCTAAAAAGATGGGATGCGAAGAAACTTGGTACCCCTAGTTTGAGTGAACTTTCCAAACTTTGCCCATCTTTGTTCGATGTAAAGGATCTGCATTTGGGTACCCTTGATCCGAGTTAAACAAGAAGACACCTAACTGTGTAAATCGCCCATTACGATGTAATAGGATCTCGACTCTTGGTACTCATAGTTTTGAGTAAACTTTGCCCATCTTGTTCGATGTAAAGTATCTGTAATAGACACTGCGTAACTTGTGTAAATTTGCCATTCGATGTAATAGGATTTGAGACATTGTTTCCTTTTTATATCAATTTTTGGATTTGAGTTGCAAGAGCAGAAATGGTACGGGATCACACTTTGGGTTACTGTTTGTATAGGGTAAATTTGGGTTGAAAACTTAGAGGAAAGATCACAGCTTTTAAAACCTTGTCTTTAGATCTCAACTTTTCAAAACTTTATGTTCTTTGCATAGGATAAGATCACACTTTTCATTGCAAGGAGAGTTGTTATCTAGAGGTCACCCTTTAGATTATACGGGCAAAGATCTGGAACAACTAGTACTTAGATCACACTTTTTAAGAATGATCCATGTATGTTTTTGTTGTAGTGATATCTATTTTTAAAATTAAGAGTACAATCTGAAAGCATCTTTCATCTCTCTCAACAAAATCCAACTTCCAGATCTCTGATGAACCAGATGTCCAAAATACCCTCCACCACCAGATAGTAGTATCTTTGGAGCCAGGAAGTAACCGAGCAAGATGGTTATCTCCGCACAAGTGATGAGAGAGAAGGATAACAAAGACAATGAAGAAAAGTTTAATGATGACTCGCACCAAATCGAAAGTATCCCTCCAATAACAACAGAAAAAACTGGCTGCATGTACCAAGCCTGCTTAGGTATTTGTCTTGGAATCTTGCTTGTCTTGATGGGATCCTGGATTTCTGCATCCCAAGTAACTACCAAAATAACTAATGCAGATATGCTGAAACCATAAGAAAATCACTGCCCCTGACGATTGTTCTCCCTAGATAAATGCATTCGGAACAACGAAAATGGAGAAAAATATTGCAGGCTACATCAATGCTGTTCTCAAAGTTGTCTTTTTCCATTTTGTGTCTTTGAACAATAAAGTATATTTCTTTACCTCTACTAACACATCCTTTTTTCTCGACAATAATATCCAACTAAGAAAGGAGGTAATAACGACTCACTTATCAAGATCTCGATTGATGCTCTCATTTTCATGATGATAGAGGGAAAGAAATCATCCTTGAATTCTTTCTTATGCGGCTTTTGAAAATGTGACCCAATTACAGGTCCACTACTGTCACCTTCGTACATAGATTTAATTGGTCAAACCGACATTAACTAAAAAAATTCTTCCACAATTCTATTTATGTGTACGCAATATATATATACCCGTGGTTGTTGATAATGAGATCATCTGTGGCTTGTAACACCGATGAATTTTCAACACCATCCTTTATGAAGCGCTTTCATCTAATGTTCGGACTCGACTATTTGCTACTTCTACAGCTAGCACCAACAACTCACTCCTAAGCCCTCTGACTAATATCGGACGGAGTTACCTGTTCATAAGCACAAATTCAAATATGTTTAACTGAGAAATTCAGCATCTAACAACAATTTTTTAGTTTAACATTTCAGTTATACATTGAGCAAGAACGAAAGACAGTCTACTATTGTTTCTAATGCTAAACCTTGATGATGTTAATATTACTTCGAGAGGCTTAACATAAACTTGTAAGAGTTTTTACTCAAATGTCTATGGTACCTCATAATGAAAATGTGTAGGATTAAGTTCCTCGTTATCTGTTGTCTTTTCGCATTTTCTTCATTCATATTGTCGTGATCAATATCGACACAGTACCAACAAGAGATTATTTTCTCTACAACTATATTTTATATTAGTTACTTGGAACACTGATCTCAATCAAACCAAATTCATATATATCCAATTCTCTTACCCGATGAAAATCCCAAACTCAACAGAACACTCAAAACTTGGACTAAGATATTCAAAACCTTTCGCTCAAATGGTTGAGAAATTAACCTTACAATCCACCCTTCAAACAGTTTTCATTGATAAGAAAGTTGTTCAGCGGAATCCGATAGTAATTGGAAATGGTGTATGGTGGGATACTTATCTTTGAAACACTTGGTTCCTACATCCTCAATCTCGTTCTACATATGCAATAATTGGCCTTTAGCTCAACCTCCTACTGTCACCACATACAGAAGATGATTTCAATAGAATCAATTCTCGCAGACCATGGTTTGTTTGTGGTTATTTAATGGTGTTAAAAGTGGTTTCAAGCGAAGGATTGCCATCAAATCATCAACTCCATTTTGATGAAGAAATAATGTGGTTTATTCTATGTAACATTCCAAATGAGTGTACAGAACTTGAAGATCTCCAGAAACTTACTTTCAAAATGGGTGAGCTTATTGAAGCTCAAGATATGTTTGGCAAAAATACTCTAAAGAAGAATGTTAAGGTGTGCCTCGAGAATTCCAAAGACAGAAAGCTTTACCAAGTGGGCATTCCCTCTTTACTAGTGGTATCAATCAACCATTCTTGATTGAATGTAGATACATCAAGGTTCCAAGATATTTCGCACTTCGTGTCGTGTTCTCGATCATAAAGATCAAAATTTCCCGCCTTGGAAATTAAAGAAAAAAAGTCAAAGAAATTACGACCTCTAGCAGCAAGTATGTTCTCCCTACTTGTCTCAAGACTAATGATGTCTCCAACGTAACCAAGCAAGTAGATTCTTCCTCTACTTCTATGACGGATACCATCATGCAACAAACCGAAGTCAGTGCCTTAAACTCAAATCGAATCTCCCGCTATCAAAATATGTAATAAAGGAAAAGCTAAGGATATTGAGCAGAGAATGGAGAATACTACTCAAAAGGGTTTGTCAAACACTTTTCGGATGGGTCCATTTGTAAACAGGATCCACAATTCTCGAGATTTTTGATGTAGGTCCTGCTCAACATCAATCGACTCAACCGAGAACGGCCTTCCAATTATTTTTAAACAAGTTACCACTCAAAATGTTACTGTTGAAGCTTATATTTCTGGTTCCGAACCAACTCCTAGTGGACCGATTCGCACTACCAACTCATCAAGAAGATTCAAGACTACTGCAGATCCTAAATACCAACCCAATGGTCACTAGAGGAGCTCTAAATTCCACCGAGCATGATGTTCTAGTTATCTTAAAAGGAAGATTAATCCCATGGCTGATTTGAGGAAACATTACAAGAGCTAACTCTAGTCCTGTCTAGTATAGTGTTTATTCTCAAGAACATGCCACTAATGATCCCGATTATGCTCATTTGTGTCCTCCTAAGCACCAAATTGGGGGATTTTACCTGCTATTGACCTTTCTACATGTTCTTTCAATACCCAATCAGTGATTAACTCTTACGGGGAGCTTATATTCTTACCCGCTGAAAATTCCCCAAGCAACAATGGTGTCCGCTCTTATAAATAGAGAAGGAGACAGGAAAATAGGGAGAAGAAGGAGAGAAAATCTTATTAGATGTGTATCTTAGACTAACATTAGAGCCTCTATTTATAGGGCTAGACACAAGGGCATCCCAAAGAATAAACGGGATTTTCCCTAGATATTCTTAACATAATTACACGTTTATAACACCCCCGATGACATTGTGTCTAAGCTAATTACAAACGGACCGGGAAAACTCAAAAGAGAAAAAACTCGAAATTGCATAAGCATGTAAAGACTCAAAACATTGTTGGACACAAAAATGTTGCCTCGTTAAAACCTTGACAAGGAAAACCCATTGGGACAAAACCTTGACGAAGGAAAAAGAGTACAACTCGATAAAGTCTAGTGAATGCACCTTAATTTGATGATGGCGATCCCCGATGAGTACTTCGATAAATTATTGGCTTGCAAATCTTTGAGTCGAGACTTCCCAATTTCGGTGAACGAATTTCTTGAATGTAGAAGATATTTGTTCGATGAAGTCTTCTTTTGTGTTAGTCTTCTAATAGTAGTGTACTTGAATCTTCAAGCTTCTTCAAATTCATTGAGAACTTATGTCTTGGTTTGCTATCTTCGGAGATGATTTGCATATGTAGTTGACGTAGTTTCTTCAACAAGGTGCCAATATGTAGTTCTGATCAAAGGTGAACAAAATTTGTGATCATACCTTATATGGATCGAATGATATCCAAATTCATAGGAGAAGTTTATGTTGATGTGGTCTAACAAAATGATCTAGTTAATGGTGGGAATCCACCAAATAACCGAAATTGATACAACTCCCCTTGATGACCACCATGTTGAATTAAATTGCCTCGCTAAAACTTCGCCAGTAAAACCCAATGGGAAAAAACTTGGACAAAGGAAAAAGAGCACAAATATCAACATTTTGAAATAAAATAAAATAAAATGTCATGTTGCCTCGTTAAAACCTTGTCAGGAAAACCACATGGGATAAAACCTGAAACAAAGGAAAAAAAGAGTACAACTTTTGACGTAAATATGGATGCTAACCCAACTATACGAGTCTCACATAAGGCAAGCATCAAAATAATAACTCTAGTCGTTCTCAAAGACGAGTTTAAGCTAGCATAATTCCAACTGCAGATTTAAGAAAGAAAAAAATATAGAATTGATGCTGCTAAAGCGTGGATTTTTGTGTTTTTAAGGACTCCTCAAGAGACCCATAAAGTTGATAGCATCAACTAATTAATCCGGATTTTTGGTTTTGTACCAAATTTCTAAAACACATGAAGGATTGTTAACTTGACATAATCAAGTCAAGTGGCTACGAGAATATAATTTGAATCCTACAAGGATTACAAATTTGAATATGTTCTCCGACCACATACGATTCCTTCAAGGACTACCACGCTAAATGTGTCTTATAAGAAGAACAATTGTTGAACCAATCCTAGGGTCTGAGCAAAAAGAAAACCCTCAAATCGTTTTCACAACGAACGTATTTCTCGTATAACGCAATATGACTACACCATTCTATAATTAATGGGCTTGGCACTTTTAAGGTGTTAAGTCTTGGATCCAAAATTGCATTCATCGAGAAATTAGTCCAATATAAATTGGATTGTATGCCAACCAATCACATATGTCGATATTTCTCTCTAAAGGGGTTAACAACAACCATCTTTTATTATTTATGTAGCTACTGTAAATGAATATTCGACAATCATTAGTTTATTATGACCCAACACAATTCTCTGGTGTATACACACTTTGAAAAATTCAAATTTTACTGGTACCAGTTCCCGTGGGCATTATAATTTCCTCCTCGTCAAATGAGGAGATATTAATTTTGAGAATGTGAATCATATTATGATAGACTCTATCATAGCACTATCTATAGCATGTAGCAAATTGCTACATTTTTGCTAGAAGTGATTGGATTTGCCTTTTCAAACAACATTAGCTAATGGAAAAGCTAAATGAGATAATTTCACGCCTATTATTTAATGGCAGCATTTATCGATTTGATTTAATGGGAGAGAAATTGATATAACTTTAGTTAATTAACACCACCTTTTGATAGTGTATATAGTCTCCCCCGATTAAAGTGGAAATAATTGTATCTCATATACGAAATCAAGTTTCAGTAAAGTATTATCCGATTAATTCGAGGACATATACTAAGAATAATTTCTAGTTTTTAACAATACCTGGTTGGAGAGTAGATATTGAATCCAGAATCACTAAAAATTATCCGAAAAATGTAATCCACTTGATATACAAATTGAACAAAGCATGGATTTTATTGGTTACAACCCAAAAGATATAAAATATGCAAATAAATCTCCAAATAATTCCATGACCTCAACGACATGAAATTGTGGACACTTTATTTTTCAAAAATAAATAAATTCAAGATTAATATAGTCACTTCAAGGACTAATAATATTGGCTAACAAGCCGGGTGCGCACCCAAATTAATCTTAAGTGTCCAACTATATTCCAAATTCAAGTGGAACGGTTCCAAAATTTGGAGAGAATTACCATGAGGAAAATTATAGCTATCAATACCATAATAACGATATCCTATTTCTAGGATCGATAGAGAAATCCAATTCCAATTGGTTTATACGATTCTTATGAAAAAATAAAGAAATCATTATCGTTATTCTTTGTAGAGAAAAAATCTACTTTTTGGTTGATGAAGATTTCTTTGAAAGAACATAAATCAATAACCAATATTGGCTAAAAGTTCTTAAAATGCCAATTTTTACATCTTATTAAGGAGAATTGATGGGGAAAACCAACATCAATTGGTTTTTACAATTAGCAAAATTGTATCGACAAATTAAAAAAATAAAAATATTGTCGTTTGCAATATCGCATAGTCAGTTGACGGATGGTTTCTTACAAAATAAAATAAAATAAATAGAAACCACTAATCACATGATCTTCATCTAATGGACGAAGATACCAATTAAATTGGACCGGAGGTTTTCAACCATGCATGTGAATAATTACCGTGAAGGTAATTAAATTGCGATAATACCCAAAAAAAATTGGTGATTACAGTTTCATTAGGGAATAGAAACCGTAAACCATCTTTCGATGGATTTTTTTCTCTATATGAAAAAGATTAGAGAAGAAAAGAGATCAATTATACTTGATAAAGATTGATCACCCATAACTTAATATGCACAATAATTAATTAAAAAGAACTTTAACAAAATATTAATAAGCAATACATAGAGACACATTTGAGATTTTAATGTAAAGTGGTTGACAGCCGCCACTTTTAATTGGTACCTATTCGCTCATGTAGATGGAAATATATAGACGGAACTTCGTGACCACAAAAATCCATCCGGAATAGTTTTGGTTTATATCTCGCACACCAAAAAAGTAGATTAGGATCGGGAGAATGAACATCTCCCTAGCATACTGTGAGTGCTACGAGTGGATCGGATTTGACCTACAAAAGAACAAATAAAGTTAGTTAAACGATGTGAATAAATCTTTGTTATAATCAATTTAAAAACAAAGATTAAGATATCCCTCTCATATCTCCATATTGTGTTGTCTATGCGATGGAAAGTTTAACCGTCGATCACACCGTAAAGAGAACGAAGAAGAAGCTTAGTCGGTAGAGTTACGTCGCTGATAACGTCTTATAAATAGAGAAGGAAACAGAAAATAGGGAGAAGAAGGAGACAAAATCTTATTAGATGTGTATCTTAGACTAACATTAGAGCCTCTATTTATAGGGCTAGACACAAGGGCATCAAAGAATAAACAGGATTTTCCCTAGATATTCTTAACATAATTACACGTTTATAACATCCGCAATAATTTCTTCTCAATGTCGCTACTTCTAGTCTCGATTTTTCCCAAAATGCTTCTCAAAGTGGTGATGATATTAGTGCCTCTCTTGGTGGTGGATCCGAATCTACCACTCAGGTAAACAACCTCACCCCACCACTTTAATTGATACTGCAAATAATACTATAAACCATTCCCCTGTCAATAATATCAATCTGATTGCTTGGAACATTAGAGGTTTTGGAAAAAAATCTGCTAACAAGGACTTAGTCTACTATGTAGGAATGTCAACCCTGGCATTATTTTTCTCTCTGAAACTAAAATGAACAAAGATATACCGCTAGAAAGTTAAGAAACATGGGATTCTCTTGTACTTTTAACATCCCTAGTGTTGGTAGAAGTGGTGGTCTTGCTCTTGCTTGGAAGAAGGAAATTCATCTCAACATTGTTTCATACAGTATGAGGAGTATTTATGTTACATCTACTGACATCATTCATTCTAAGACCTGTCATATTCATTTCATGTATGGTGAACCCAATAGTAAGACAAGCCTTTTGGGAACAACAATGTTAGCAGCCTAATGCTCCCTTGGATGAACCAGTTTTCTTTATAGGAAATTTTAATGCTCTCTTAGGAACTGAAGATAAAAATGATGGTCTAGAAGTTGATGATCCCGATTTTGAAATCTTAGAAATTTCGCTCTGTCTTTAATTTGCATGATCCTTGCTTCTCTAGACCTAGGTTTACTTGGTCCAACATGCAACAAGGTCCTGATTTAATTCTTGAAAGATTAGATAGATGTCTTATAAACCAAACTGCTAAAGATCTTTTTCCTAAACTTTGTGAAAACAATCTCCCTAGGGACTCCTACGATCATTGCCCAATGCATATAGGTTTTAATTATGAGGATATTTTTATGCCTAGACCTTTCATTTTATGGCTATGTGGATAGAGGATCCTACCTGAAGAGACATTATTGTTAATGCTTGGTCTGTCAATGTGGTAGGCTCCCCTGCCTACAAGCTCAAAGCTAAACTTTTAAGTACTAAGAAAGGTCTAAGAGATTGGAATAAGTCTTCAATGGTAATATTCAAACCAATATATCTGCCATTAGGAAAGATTTAGCTGATCTCCAACTCTCTAACCTAAGCGATACCAATAATACTTCTAGACTCAAAGCTAGACTTGAGTACCTTTACAATTTAGAAGAGTTATATTGGAAAGATAAATCTAGGGAGGTTTGGCTCTTGGAAGGTGACAGAAATTCACCCTATTTCCATAGAGTAACTCTCTTTAAGATAAAAAGAAATGCCATTAGCTGGATTAAGAACTCCTTGAATACTATTCTAACCGATAGAGATAGTATTGGAAATTCTTTCATAGATTATTTCAAAAGTCATTATTCCTCCCATCCTCAGCAATTTCAGGATGAAATTCCTGAAATTCTTGCTGATCTTCCTGTTCAATTTTCTGATGAGAATAACACATTCTTAAATATGCCTCTTTCTCCAGAGGAAATTAAGAATGATGTGTTCCAAATTGGGGGAAAAAAGGCTCATGGTCCTGATGGCTTTACATGCCTTTTTTATCAAAAGCATTGGGACATTGTGGGAGATGTTTTCATTGATATGACACAAACACGCGAGCAAGGACATATTGCTAAGGTCTTTAACCATACCAATATTGCTCTTATTCCCAAAGTCCCTCTTCTTTAACCCAGGATTTACTCAATATAGACCTATAGGACTCTGTAACTTTATTTATAAAATTCTTTCACAAAATCTGGCCAATAGACTTAAACCCTTTATGAACAACATAATTTCCCAAAATCAAAGTGCCTTTATTCCTAAGAGGAGTATTTCTGATAATATTCTGCTAGCCAATGAGGTCATATATGCTGTCAATCATAATGATAAAGTTGAAGGCGTAGCTGCCATCAAACTTGATATGTCTAAGGCTTATGACAAGCTAGAATAGGATTTTCTAGAAAAGGTTTTAACTAAAATGTGTATGTCTAACCACTCGGTTAAACTCATAAACCAGTGTGTTTCTACTGTGTCTTATTTTGTCCTTCTTAATGGTAGCCCTACTGGATTTTTCCAACCTGAAAGAGGGCTAAGACAAGGAGATCCTCTTTCTCCTATCTTTACATCATTTGCTCAAGCTCTATCTTCTTACATTGATAATCTTGAGGAAGAAGGGTATTTTAGAAGGTATCAAAGTTTGTAAAGATGCCCCCGAAATGACTCATCTTTTGTTTGTTGATGATTCTCTCCTGTTTTCTAAAGCTACTTCTCAAAATTTTGAAGTCATAAAAGACTATCTTCAAAAGTATTGCCTGGCCTCTGGGCAAGAAATAAATTTTGAAAAGTCTGGTATTTTGTTTAGTAGAAAAATTCGTGAACATAGAAAAGCTCTTTTGGCCAATATTTTAGATATTCGGAAGCAGTGATTTAGGAGAAAAATATCTTGGCACTCATACTGTGTTCCAAGCCTCTAAAATCCAGACACATATGGGTATTCTCCAAGCTGTTGATGCCAGGATCTCTATTTGGCTTCATAAGCTCTTATCCCAAGCTGATAGAACTACCCTTATCAAACAAATTGGCCAAGCTATCCCCCTCTTTCAAATGGGAGCCTTTCTTATTCCTAAGCATCTTTGTAAACAAATGGATTCTCACCTCTGCAAATTTTGGTGGGGTGAAACTTTAGATCCAAAAGATAGAAAGTTGCATCTACTTGGCTGGGACATGCTATGCTCTCCCAAAGCTAAAGGTGGTTTGGGCTTTAGGAAGGCTGAATTAAATAACTGGATATGCTTGCTAGGAATGCCGGAAAATCAATCAACCATTTGCCACTTGTTCTTAAGTCTAGATACTTTCCTAGAGCTGATTTCTTGAATGCCAAGTGCATTGGCAAGTGCTCTTGGACTTGGAAGTGTCTGCATGTCATAAAGGAACTAATCAAACCTTTCATTTCTTGGATTGTTGGGGATGGTCAATTTATTGACCCATGGTGTGACAAATGGGTACCTACTTTGGGTTCTCGCCACACCCAACCCTCTTGTTCCCCCCGATCCCCAGTATTAAAGTTGCTTATTTTATTGATCCCCAAACTAGAAGTTGGGATGTGTCTGACTTACCACCCATTTTGATAATGCTTTTGTCCGGAAGATTATCACAATTCCCTTAAACCAGACTTTGCACTCGATAGGAGGGTTTGGGATCTTTCAAAGAATGACAAGTTTTCTTCTAAATGCCTACTGGGACTCAAGAGGCCCTAGGCCTTCCCCTTGTAAAAATATTTGGAAGCTTATCTCGGAAAGTAAGAGTTCCTTACTGAATTCAAGTTTTTATGTGGAGACCAAAGAAAAATGCTTTACCCTCAGAACTATCCTTCACACTAGAATGCCTATGCATAGTATGGATTGTCCTAGGTGTTACGATCCTCGAAACTATTATACATGCTCTGATCACTTGTCCCTTTGCTAGCAAAGTCTGGTTCATCTCTGATTTCAACATAAACACTCAATTTTTTCAAAACAAGTCTTTTATTGATTGACTTCTTTTCTGGTTAATTGATCCTCAATCTAAACTCTCTGAGGATGACCAAAGTCTTTTTGTGGCTATTTTATGGTCTCTTTGGACCAGTAGAAACAATTTCATCTTCCAAAACATTAATGAAAACCATACTATTGTCCTAGCTAGAGCCGTAGCTATGATCCTCACTAGGAAAACTAGTTTGACTATCTCTACTATTACTTCACAAGTATTTGTGATAAATGGATGCCCCTCTTTTGGTTGGATTAAATGCAATACCGATGGTGCCTTTCATGATATTTCGGGAACAACGGTGCGAGTATGTGATGCGAGACTTCTCAAGAAAAGCAACCTTTTGTGCATCCTTCTTTGAAGTACATTCCGCTAAAGAAGTTGAAGCAAGAGCCATCTGGGCAGTACTGAAGAAAGCATTGGAGCAACAGTTAACTCACATCATCATAGAAAGTGATGCGAAATCCCTTATCGACCAATTTTTCAATGGGAATTTTGATGGGGATTCGCGTACGGATGCTATCTTTAAAGACATTCACTTCTTTTCTTCTAAATTAATTGCTTGTATTTTTAGTTTCCAACCTCGTTATTGTAACTTTGTAGCTCATGAGCTCGCTCTATGGGCTAAGAAAAACAATTCTACCATGTAGTGGTCTACCCCTCCTGTTTGGCTTCTACCAACAGTTGAGAAGGACTTTGCATTTAAAAAAAAAAAAAAAAAAATGCCGCGGACTTCTCCACCCACTGACTTGTTTGACTACTAAAAGTCCCCAACAGTTCAATTTGACTTTTCCTCGAATTTGCTGATTTCTCTTTGCACAAAAGAAATCGTAATAAAGGAAGAATTTTGCATTACCGACCTCCCCAGCAGACTCGCAACTTTCTTGCACAAAAGTAAACATTTGCCAAATATCCATACATTGCTTTGGCTAAATCAGCAGTTCCTGTAATTTCTTCAAATGATTGTGTACATTCTCCGCCTTCCAAAACGAACTATTTTGTAACGGATCAGGTGGTAGTGGTATAAGAAAGGTGCCCTAGGTAGTGGAAATCGCATTCAATTCATCTGCATAGGCTGCACTTCACCAACAGTATAAAACAACCTGTATCATTCACATTTTGCACACATCAAACAACAGATTTATACTTGCGATATCGAGTTCTAAGACATGGTTCTCTTCACAATCAAAATAGCGGTATTACTTGGTCATGAAAAGAGCAATCGTAATGCCCCACTTTGTTGCTTTCTACAAATTTGATAAGGTCCGAAAAATACTTGCAGATAAATAATTTCTCATTAAGTATAAATTTTAGACTCACAAAAAATCTCATCCATTCTAGCACAACCTTTGATGGCTTCTGATACAGATATAATTGATCAATACATAATTCTTATGCATCACGCATTTTTGTAAATTTTCCTACAAATATGAGAAATATTGATGACCAAACGCACATAGAAGAGCAGCACGTTCCACACCATTGCAATCCATGGGTGCAGAAAATATGTTATACCGAAACGTTCTGGTTGTGGCACTGTTATCCTTGAATATTTAAAGAAACACAAGTATTCAACAATTATGGTTTTCCAAATGTATCTGCCAATCCTGGATAGTGGTTTACTGAAAACAATCTCTTGGCTATTGATAGTGATTAACCTCTACCTATGAAGGGGACAATATGAACCAACCCTGACACTAAAACAACACCATTAAGATAAAACGTTCGCAAATCGCAACTTACCTCCAACACCATTTAGAAACACAAAGTACCCATCGCCGGACTGAGGTTTCGCGGATGGAACAAAGTACAAAATAGAATATGCATTTCAAGATAAAAGATGAGTCACTCTTACACATGCATTGGAATTAGAATTCAAATCATGCATACGTGGTAATACTAATAGGAATCCCAACAGCAGGCACTTTCCCTTTTGCCATATCCTTTCTTCAGTTATTCCTACCCTCAATTTTTGGCCGACCATAACTTCATCTGGATGATTTGGCTGCTGCACTGCCCTTAATCCAAATCAAACAAGAGAGATTCTAAATCAATGTGTATAATCAGACTGATCAGAATAGGACAAGCATTATAACTATCTAGAAGATTGGTTCACAGTCATGAGCACAAATTTAAGGAAATTAAACAGACACAGGGATTCTAGATGATAATTAAAAAGGAGTATACATACACCATTTGCCACAGGTAATAACTAACAATTGAATAAGCACATCCCAACGTAGAACAAGAAGAAACAGATTTTCTGAAAAGGGCTGATCCGGCAGCAGTTTTGCATTTGAATTCACAACATTTACAGAAACCAAATTTAACTTCACATCATAAGCTCGATGTCTTTGCACGTTCATCAAAAGATTCA